>PVKS010006915.1:0-75690 GCA_004027875.1 Aplodontia rufa | reverse complement strand
TTTGAGCAACCTTACAAGATTTTAACAAAACAATATAAAATGTGTATAAGATGTGTATATATTCTGGACATTGCAACTGTCCCCAGGAGTGCCCCCCCCAATTACCCTCCCTTATCCCTCCCTTCCCCTTCCCGTTATAACTCTAAAAATAGTATTAAATTGTAAAGCATTACATCTTATCTGAATTTAACTCATGTTTTTGCAATATGGATTTCAGTGTGTGGCATGCTCTTTGATGAAGGTTCTTTACTGTTAATAGTATAACATCATCTCAACATGTGTAATGATACTTTCATCAATACTTTAGTAGTAAAAATCAAATTATTAAGAAATGTATTTAATAAAATAAAATTCCATGCAACAAGGAGACTAGGGGATAAAAAGGAAGATAAAAAGTGTATCTTAACACTAAAAATATCTATTAGTAGACATACAATAACAGATTGATTGTAAGTGGCATCTTTGCAAATTCATTAGCTTTTATTTCAACTGGATGCCAATGTGCTGTGAACTTTAATAACTGTCATAATGCCAAGAGTTGTTCATAAATGATTCACAAGAAATTCTGACATAAAACCCTGAAGAATAGTAACACAGCATGAAAATATAACTAGTAAAGCATTCAATTTACTCCACAACTATAAATTTTTACCTTTGTAACTTTTTCAGCAAGCACATTCTTCACAATATTTGACTGGACAGGTCCTGGGCAAATGTTGGTAACTCTTATGCCCAGATGTTTGAAAAGTTCAGGTTGGAGACAATTTTTTAAAAAACCCCAAAAGACACTAGGGGGAAAAAAGAATATAAGAAAAGCAAAGAAAAGAAAAAAGACAAATAAAATACATACTCATATCTTGTGATTTATTAAATACATTCTGAAATGTCCAAGTAAAGGACAGGTAGTGTATTTTGCAAGCTTGTTAGGCATTTTTTCACTGTAAAACAAGAGGCAATCCAAGGCAGACATTTTCAGTTATTGCCAGGTATAATCCATTCTCTCCCTTATTAGTAGTGACTCTTGCCCATCAATGATTTTTTTTTAAGAGAGAGGGACAGTGAGAGAGAGAGAGAATCAATTTTGTTTCGTTTTTCATGTGGCCTTGTTTGCTCAGACAGTTCATGTACATGTGGTGCTGGGGTTCCAACCCACATCCTTGTGCATGCCGGGTGCACACCATAACTGCTGAGCCACCACTTCAGTGCTCCCCCATTGATGATTTTTATAGTGATGCTTAGTAAATGGAGAACTCTCAAACCTTTGACATTGTCCCTCTATTCCAAAAAGAGAGGACATCAAGTAGGCTACTCATCATACACCAAGACCTCTCTAGATTCTTCAAAACTCTTGTTTAAAATCTCATCTACTATATGTGTAAATTTTTTAATGATAAACAAGTTCACCCTGTCATTCACTGGGAATCTGATAATCAACTGTGCTTCTCACAAAAGAGCCTCATGGTCTACTGGTATAACTAACTGGAATCTCAATTTACCACTTCCCAGCAGAAGATCAAATCCAGTAATTTAACAGAGTCTTGGAGACAGGCAAGATAGCTAGTCTGTGTTTTACTGAGAGCATCCTGTATGTCTTATGAGACTGTTGGTGCTCATAGACCAGTGACCACACTACCTCATCTGCACACCTGAGGTTTGCCCCTCTGCTCTATAGAAAGTGGTTCAAGCTGACCTTCAACTGTATTAATTGTAAATTTTTGATCTGCTTTAATTATTCGCCTCCTATTGGCTTTATATGTTCTTCATATCCACTCTAAAGTCAACAAAAAAATTTCATTCAGTTAATATTTACACCTCATACATTATGAAATTCAAAAGCAAGCTCTTATCCTGGCTTTTTCCTTAGTTAGATTTTCTTCTTTCAATGAAACTAGAATAACAGAGTCAGGGTTTTTCTGGTAGGAATATGAGACCCAGCTAATCATCCAGTAGGCAGTACCTACTTGTCATGTTTATATAGTGAGATCAGATGAAAAATGCCACAGATACAAAAGGAAGGAAAAAAAAGTCACAGGTACAGGAGAAAAAGCACATTCTGAAGTGTACATATAGAAGAATTTACCATAAGGATATGGTAGGACTAGGGAGACAGTGAAGCAAGATATGCTGTCTAGACAATATGCAGAAACCAGCTGGGTGTGGTGGCACACACCTGTAATCCCAGCTACATGGGTGGCTGAGGAAGGAGAATTACAAACTTAAAGCCAGGCTGAGTAACTTAGTGAGACCCTACTCAAAATAAAAAGTAAAAAGAACTGGGGATGTAACTAGTGCATGTCTTTAACGTGCAAGGCCCTGGGTTCTATCCCCACTGCCACATACACACACACATGCACACGGCATAAACCACCTTACCTTTATATTCCAAAGCCCCATTGCTGTGCATGGCACAGTGAAGATGCTCAGTATATGCCGCATTCGGCTGGCGAAGCGGCAAAAACAACACACACACACGCTTGTTGCTTCTGGAGATCTCCCATGCTCTCTCTTTATTCAGGAAGCTGCACCACTTATATAGGGCAGGTAACCCAATCAGCAGGTTGTTGCTATGAGGAAAAAAGCTCTGCTGCCGGCTCCTATTGGTTGTCTCTAAGTGGTCAGATGTTGCAAGCATACAAACCAGGAGCAGCACGAGGTCAGCTGACTTGGCTTGGCCAGCTGCCAGCCGCCATCTTAAAGCTGCCTGCGTGGCGTGGGCCCCTGGTGCCGCCCGCCACAAGTATACATCTGCTAAATAGGTTAGAGGCATCAGTGACTTGTCTTTTTTATAATCTACTGGGGATATCCTCTACCAAAGTTTTCTTGTTTTTGTTTCTCCATATTACTGCCAGTTCCCATGATGGTCATAGTTCCCATACACATATTTGGGTCAGGTCTATCAAAATGATTTCCAGCAGCCTTACCCAAAGAGCATACTTGCTGGCACAGTATCCTTTGATAAAGGTGAACAATGAAAACTTGCAAGGCTAGTCATAACAACTATGTTTCCTTGCTTCCTCTTAATCATGTGAGGTAGAACACACTTTGTCAAGGACTCTGTCCCCAAGTTGTTAAGTTCAATTATCTCCTTGAAGACCTCCAGGTTGGTATCCACAATCAAAGAAAAATGGGCTCTCCCACCATAGTTGACCAGAATGTCAATCTAATTAAATAAAATTAGAAAGGAGCTCTTTAGTGTTGTCCTTTGGATGTGTTGATAGAATTCCTAGCCACGGTTACTTATATCATTAACTTGAAGAATCGGTGGAACAATGGTATATTTCTAGAAGTTAGCAATAAAAAAATAAAATAACCTGAATTTATGATAGTCCCATTTTAAGTAATCATTTATGGAAGGTAGCAAAAGTCTTAAAAATAAAAAGTAGAAGTGAATCTTTAGCTTCTTTTATTCTCCATGGAGAAATTAGTACTTGTTAAAGTATGAAAAGCATTAATTACCTAATGTCAAAGATTCAAAGATTAGGATGCTCAACTCATGGCCCTTATCTCACCTCATGGACTCCATATAACTAAAGCTTTTAGAGCACCATAGATGGGAATATCCTTTATGTTTATTTCAAAACCAGACAAAGCAATGCAATGAATGACATATGAATATAAACAGGTACTTACTCTGCCAAACTCCTGGAGAACAGCATTAGTTGCTGCTTCATGGGAACTTCTATCAGTCAGGTCCAGGGGCAAAACAAGTATATCTTTTTCTTTTAAATTATCATTCTCTAAATACACAAAACTTAGTGCAGATGGCATGCCATCGTTTAATCAAGCTACTTGCTACTCTATTAAGTTTAACAGGAACCCAACAAAAGCAATTGGCAATAAAATTTATTTTTGGTGGCCCTTTGGAAGTTTTGCTCAGTAACCAGAAAAAGGACTACTGGTGAAATGGGAACATCTTAGATAAAATGCTATGTGATTTCAAAGGACATAGAATAGCACCCTTCAAATAGAACGTACACTTTTTCAAATAGACTCTAAACTTTAGAAAAGTCTCTATCAGAAATCAAGATTATGCTACAAGGTAGAAAAAGGAAAAATTGAAGAGCAATTTCTTTAGAAATATGGTTACATTTGTTCTGCTGTAATTTTTCAAAGTTAGTTGCAAGAACAGAAAAATGTAAGAGGTACAAAGACTTCTAAGCAAAAGATGAAAAAGTGAAACATCATCTGCATAATAATAAACATAAAGGCTTTCCCTAAAGATCTGACAGATAAAAGGAAAGCAATCATGCTCACCCCAACTATGCTAGTTCTATGGTAGTGCAGGACATGCATGTTCATAAAAAGTAACTCAGTGCCACAAGAGACCTTTAGAAGCAATATCATCAAAAAGGCCTTGTGACCTTGTAAAATGTTAATCAGGCCATGAACTCTTATTGAACAATGATCAGCAAAATCAACAAAGTAAAAGAAAGATTGTTAAAAGAATAAGAGAGAGATAACAAAAAATAATGTGATCCCAAATTCAAAATTCTCTCAGTTTAGGTACTGAGCACTCTAGGAGAAATAACCTCTTTTTCTTGAGGTTGCCAAATTCAAATGAACAAAAATATTAACACTATCACTCTTTATATGAAGATGAAAAATATTAGCTCTGGTTGTACTTTTTACACTTAATTTCAATCTTTTTTATCTTATATAACAAAAATGCTATATTATCCCATGTGAC
Source organism: Aplodontia rufa (assembly GCA_004027875.1). Taxonomy (NCBI): domain Eukaryota; kingdom Metazoa; phylum Chordata; class Mammalia; order Rodentia; family Aplodontiidae; genus Aplodontia; species Aplodontia rufa. The sequence goes on along the minus strand of PVKS010006915.1, from coordinate 71,003 downwards.
TTTAGTATCTGAGATTTTAGCAAAATGAGTAGGGATCATTCCTATGTAAATTTCAATGGTTACATACATGAAGGTTATGGATAAAAAGAAAAATGTTCCTTCTTAAAAATATTATATCACCTAGTCACAAAAAAGTCACCAGTGCTGGAGATAATCAGCAGTCACTCCCTAATGCCCAGAGTCAGGGCAAAAAATAGGAGAAGGCTGGCAGAAAAAAAAGGCAAGAGCAGCTAACTAAAAGAGGACAAAAGAAGAGCACCAGAGTCAAAACACTTGGAGCAGGGCCTACTAGCAGGAGAAGCCCATCTTCCCTCTACAGCTCCAGGCTGCACTTGAACTTGGAGTCTGACTCTATGAGCACAGCTGCTATTTGAGGGTCACTGACCTACGCATTTCCTTTCACCCTTTCCAGTTCATGCTCTCTTCTGACTGACAACACAAGAGAAACTCTCAGTTTAGACAACTGGTAAGCCAGCTCCTCACCAATGCCACTGGATGCTCCAGTCACCCACACCACCATGTCAGTCAGCTCCTGTTCTGTTGGGGGAAGGAATAGGGTTGGAAGGCATCAAATAAGATATCAAAGACTGAGGGGGAAAAAAACTAACTAACTAAACACAATTTAGACAATATCACTGAAAAATAATATATGGAGCCTAAAAGTTTTCATTTTCTAAGAAGACAAAGCTGTTATTTTAATACATGAATACAAGCCATAGTATTAACAGTTATCTGCAAAGTATTTTGTATATTTCAGAATCTTGATGAATTTTCCAAACTATACTTCAAGGTCAGCCTTATAACTTCATAGCTCACACCAAGGTTTTATTTATCTACATATGTGATAAAGAAAAGTAAAGCTAAGTGACTAGAAAGTTGTTGCCCCAGACTCAATTTCTTTATCTGTACAATGGTGGATTCAGATGTAATCATCCTGCTTTTTTAAAGTAATACTTTCTCTGTTTGCCAATCATACTGGATTTCTGTCAGCTAATGTCATTTTGTAATAGTGATAGGGAACAGGTGGACATGAGATGGGAACATGGAAAATGAGGGCTTAATTCTATAGACTGAGCCTATGTGCTCTCAACACGTTTTTAAAGAAACAACTTATACAAAGTCATCCTAGCCCTGTTCTGACTTAAGATAATACCCCATAATAAAGAGCATATTATTCTCAGAACAGAGAAGTAGCTACCCACATTGACTCTTCCTCTGATAAGAGGTAGACAGATTATTCTGAACTAAAACTAGCATAAAATCTATAAACACAAGTTCCAGATAAAATCAGTCAGTGCAAATCAAGACAAATAAAGTTGTCTTTGAGTCCTTAGCATTTTATTTAATCTTGTTATAATAATAAATTTTCACCCTGGTATTGTTCACTACAACAATCATGAATAAGACATAAGCAACATGGCTTGAGAAATCTGATAAAATCCAACTTGTAATCAAGAGCTAGAAGGTAGTACTCAAGCAGGACACTCTGGAAAAGGACACTTGACCCTAATAAAAGTTGTGACACAAAGAAGGGTGTTGTCCCTCCCCTCTCTGAGAGGACACCTCTTTCCCTTAAAGGCACTTATGACCTTCTTTCTCTTCTAATAAAATTGGGTATACTTTTACTACATCTTCTTTCTTACTTGAAATCTCTTACAAGAACACAATGAAACCCAGGTAACAAGAGTGCTTCTCAAATTCCTGAGCTCTCGTGTGAAAAGAACCTAGTAGTTTACCCAAGATGGAATGCATATGACAGGAAAATGACATGCTTATTCTTTTCGCACAGTTGTGTTCTGGTAAACACTGTGAAAATGTTACAGTACTAAAGTTCTGATGAGCACTTATTTGTGCTGCAAATAGACCAGATGATAGTCACTGTCTATTAAAACCTATAGAGCGGCTGTGAGGCACTTCCTGTGTTCCTTTTTTATTAAAATATTTATTTCTGGCCAAAATAGCAAACAAGTTATTATTTAACTCCACATTTCTGATTTTAGGCCAGGAAATATGGAATCAGTAATCTAGTGTACTATTTTAGTAAAATACCTTTAAAATCTTGTATTATTGGACTGGAGTGGTGGCTCAGCAGTTGTGGCACTTGCCTGGCATGCATGAGGACCTGGGTTTAAACCCTAGCACCACATACACAACTAGATGTTGGAGAAACAAAGGTCAGATGAAAACAAAAATTGATTCTCTCTCTCTCTCTCTCTCTCTCTATATATATATATACATATATATATACACATACATATATACATATATATATGTAGAGAGAGAGAGAAAGAGAGAGATTGCTTGTTTGAGGTTTTTTTGATTTGTTTTGCTTTGTTTTTAGAAAGAGGGATAGTGAGAGAGAGAGAAAGAAAGAATCAATTTTATTTAGTTTTTCATGTGGCCTTCGTTGCTCTGACACTTTGTTGTGTATATGGTGCTGGGGTTCAAACCCGCATACTTGCACATGCCAGAAAAGCACCATAAACCACTGAGCCATCACTCCAGCCCTTTTCCTTCTCTCTTAAAAAAAAAATCATATATTGTTAACAGTCTCACCTCTGGAAACTGCCAGGGTTCAGATTCCATCACAGCAGTGAACACGTACCATGTGAGCACTCTGTGCCTTAAACTACCAAACTAGGAAAGTGACTAATAATTAAATTGCTTACAGAATTGTTGAAAGAAATGAGTTAAAATTTGGAATGCATTCTCAGCAGTATTTGGCACCTAACCAGTGCTAAATAAAAGTCAAGTGTAATTATCACAAATTTTTAAACAATTAGTCATTGTAGCAGCGAGCATAAAATACTGACTCAATAACTTTGTTCTAATTTCTCCTACCAGGGGCAAAAACAATTACTAGTCCTTATGGCTTAACAATGTTTTATTACTTCCATGTGCTTCACTTCACCTTATTAAAACCCTTATAAGAAACTTATGCAATAGGAATTATTATCTCACTTTTCAGGAAAGGAAGCTGAGGTTAACAGAGATTAATTTACCCTAACTAGTTTGTAAATTCCATCTAAATCGGGATCCTGTCTGCCTTATTTTGGGTGATAGCTTCAATGCCTATGAGAGATGGAAAGAGAAAGAACTCCAAAAATTAATGATTCAACACCCAGGTACATCTAGCTCCAAAGTCCACGCAGTCCACCTTCCTATGGTACACACATTGAAACACAATCAATTTTTTTTTTTTTTGCAATGCTGGGGCTTGAAGCCAGAATCTCACCTAAGCTAGGCAAGTGTCCTTCTACTGAATTACTCCACTACCCCTAAATGCAGTCAATATTTTAAAACCAATATATTTCTCAAATATTCTAAAAAATATGCATGTCCTTAGGAAAAGAGTCTCCTGTAAATATCTGAACCATAGCATTTTCTCTGGGCTACAAATCTTTTATGTCAGGTGATGTACATTTGTGGAAAGACTCAACTGAGCCAAAAGGACATTACAGGAATCACAGATATCTATTCAAATAAACCATTTTTAGCTATTGACTACTCATTATTCCAGAATTTATCAATATTCAGACTCTAAATTGTATATAGTTTCTTTGGAATTATTTACTGACTTAGAGCTCACAAAGATTTCTTCTGTTACAGTGAAAAACAGCTATTACATAAAACCAATAAAGAAAATCCCCAGGCTTGAGTTTACCTTAGTCCACTCAGTTCCATCACCCACCCTCCCACACTGAAGAACACATTTTTTTGTTTGTTTGGCATTAGCTTTTTTTTTTTTTTTTTACCATTTCAAGAGCCTCTGAAAACAGATTCTTAGAGTTAGAAATAAACTCACAGTCAGTGTCCAACCAGTTGACTAATCTCGAATTTATTCCCTCATAGGGTGTGGAAGCCAATCAACTCTGACTTTCACACAAGTCTAACCTTTCAAGGGTTCCTTCTTCCACTGATGGGATACAACTTTAACTTCTACCCATGGGCAGCAATGAGCAGCAGCTCTGCCTTCTGGCATCAGAAAGAATAAATCAAAACTCTTTGGCATGTTAGTCCTCATGTGCTTGAAGACTGCTGTTCTGCCCTCCCAAGTGCTCTCATCTTTTTCTTCTCTACAGCTAAATAAACACTTATGATTTCTCCTACTCTCCTCACATGGCTCTGCTCACATACCCTGCACCAGCTCCCTTTGCTTGGTCAATGCCCCTGTGGAAGGGAGCCAGCCAGAGTAAAACACAGGATTCCACGGGGTCTGGACAGAGTGGTTGAATTAACTCAATCTTGTCTGCAGAAGGTGGGGTCCATGAGGTCCCGACTGTGGCAGGTCACTGCTGTGTCTCCAGTGCCCAGAAGTTTCTTTAGACACTAAACATCTACAGCCAGTCTGCCTCATCTTTGCTGGAAGCCACTTCACAGCTGACTCACACTGAGGTTCCTGTCAACTGAGCCTGAGCTTTCCTTTTGTGTGCTGCTGTTGTCCCTTTTCATACTCTGGACTTAGATTATGCATTTTTCTGAATCAACATGCTAAATCCAAATTCAGTTTCCTTTAAATTTCACCTCTTGAGATACATGCTTAGAAACAGAGAATTTCTCTGGAAGGACACAAAGGTGGGAAATGATAATTTCCTCCAGAGAGCTGGGTACAAGGGTAGGGAGAGCTTTACCTTCTTCTATATATCCTTTTGTATTTTTTAAATTTTGTATTACATGGATATATTGTCTAATTTTTAAAGTGAGGCTGTGCATTTTTATGACTTGAGCTGTTTTTGGTATTTGAGACATTTTTCTCTGAAGCTCCCCCAGTGAAATTGCACTTCGACAGACACACACTGTACTTATTTCTGTTTTAGCCTATACATAATAAGAGTCCCTTAAAACTTGCACTCTTCCATGAAGTTTTAGAATTGTTATGCCCGATCTATGAGACCCCCAAACAAACCACAGAGCCCAGAGTCCGCTGTAATCGCATGGGGTTTATTGAGTACAAGCTCGAGCTCGGTCCACCCTCCAGCACTCCGACGCAGCGGGTGGAGGAGAGCGGCCGCAAGACTCAGAGAGTCAGGGTTTATAAAGGAAAATTCTGCAAGCTGGGAATTACAAGCCTTGGTGTTCCAGGATTGGGTGAAGGCAGGTGGGAGACTGTGACCTTCGCTGTTGTTGGCTATGGGCCTAGGGGTTTTTGTTTTTTTACCACAAGGACATCTGGACCCTATAGGTAGTTGTTTGTCAAGGTTTTCTTTTGGCTCTGGCCATGGATTTACATTCTTAAGTTGTTTTTATAGCCTTTTAGTTTCTCCCAAAAATAGAGGCAATTTTAGGTCATGCTGCTCTCTGTATGAGTACTCTGGACAAGATGGAGTTTGTCTGGTCCTTGCATTAACCCCATTCTCACACAATAACCCTATCCTCACAGAATCACTAACTTTTTTAATTAAGTTAAATTTTAAGAGCTATTAAAATGTTAACTGTATTTGTTAAAAGAATTTCAATATGGCTTATTAAATAAGTGGCAATGTATGAGATTAATATTCAAATTTACTACTTATACAACTATATAAGAGAATACAATTAACTTTAAAATCATTCACAACTTATTTTAAGCAAAAGTTAAACAACTGAAAAAATTAAATCAGTTTCTTAAACATTATTTTTAATGACCATAATTTTTAACTTTTACTTCATTAGAGAAAAGAACTATTCACTTACTAGCTGCTAGATATTCATTCAGATACTGTAACGGTTTAAACAGGAAGAGTCTCCCAAAAGCTCATGCGTGAAAAGTTTCAAGAAAGTTTAGGGGTGAAATTATTGGGTTATGAGAATTTTGACCTAATCAGTGTGTCAATCTACTGATACGGATTAATCGGGTGGAAACTGTAAGCAGGTAGGGTGTGGCTGGAGGATGCAGGTCCCTATGGGCATGACTTTGGAGTCTATTTTGTCAGTGGTAAGGGAAGACTCTCTCTGCTTCCTGATATGATGTCCTAAGCTGATTTGCTCCACCATCCTCTTACACCTTGATGTTCTGCCTCAACCCAGTCACAGAGCAATTGATTCTGCTGTCTATGGACTAAGACTTCTTTTTTTTTTTTTAAGAGAGAGGGACAGTGAGAGAGACAGAGAAGAGAGAAACAACTTTATTTAGTTTTTCACATGGCCTCAGTTGCTCTAACACTTAGTTGTGTACGTGGTGCTGGGTTTGAACCTGGGTCCTCATGTTTGCCAGGCAAGCGCCAAAACCGCAGAGCTACCGTTCCAGCCCCAGGACTGAGACTTCAAAAGCCATGAGCACCAAATAATTTTTTTCTCCTCTAAAATTGCTTTTATCAGGTCTTTTAGTCACATCAGTGAAAAAGCTGACTAAAACAGATACCATCAACGGTTTCAAACATAATTTGACAAATGAACTAACTGTAAAATTACATAACAAAAATCAGACTAACTTTATTTAATTCTTTGGATCAAAGTTAACACAAAAGCACTGAGGGTTCAAACACTTTCACAAGCAGCCAATGGTAATGAACTGGCACACACATTGCACCTATTGAAATGGAGTAATCAGCCAGGCTTGATGACACAGGCATGTAATCCCAGTGGCTCAGGAGGCTGAGGCAGGAAGATCACAAATTCAAAGCCAGCCTCAGGAACTTAGCAAGTCACTAAGCAACTTAGTGAGATCCTGTCTCATAATTTAAAAAGAGAAAAAGGAAGTCCTACAATTAATTAATATGCATTACATTTTGGATTCCTAGTATTAGAGAGAGAGAGACTGGGGTGCTCAGTGAGAGCACTTGCCTAGCATGCTCTGGGCCTTGGACTCCATCAAACACAATAAAAAAAAAAAAAAGAAAAGAAAGTCCACCAACTACAGCCATCGATTTACCAGGGTCTCATAACATTGATCTTGCATACATGCTGTGTATGAATTCAATATCAGGGTTGCACATAGCATCCTCAAGAAAACCCAACCAGAGAAATGAAACACCACAGAATAACATTTCCTCAGATAGGGCTGAGTTTTTGTAGCATCAAGTTTTTTTTTAAGTCCCCCAAAACAAATTTTCATCTCATCCCTCAGCCATTTAGAACACATGTCTATCTTCTGAGCTGGTCACTAGTTCACTTCCAAGCAAACTTCCTTGCATGCTTCAGGTATTTTCATACAGGAAAAATCAGCTTTGGGCAAGTCATTTCATTTCTCTGAACATTAGTGTCCCTATCTAGAAAGCAAGACTAATGCCCACTTTGGAATAGTTTTGCAAAGTCAGATGTTAATGTTTGGGAGAGCACGCTGCCACTAAACAGATACGGCTGTATTCATTAAACAAACATATATATTATAGGATTATCAAATAGAAATCTAAGCAGAGACGAACTCAGGATAGGAAGAATGCCCATTAATGTGCCAAGAATGATCTGGCCCCAGGCACAATGCTAGTGCAGTTGATGGTAGTGTTACACTTTTATCCTGGTGAGTAAGCAGGTGGGTGACTCCATTGCCTCAGGTCTGATTCCAAAACTACAGGGCAGCAAGAACTGAAGGGTAGACAATTTCAGTAGGAAGGCACCCAGAGGCTCTTTAGAGGGAAACCCGCTACAATACAGGCGATGCTCATCATTTCTCAAAGTGCCCCCGCCCGCGCCCCGTGACGCTGCACCAGAATCCCCGGGATCCTGGCTGACCACTCCTGAGCGCCTCCCTCTGCTTCCTGAGCTCCCCTGTACTTTGACAACCTCGGGAGAGGGTTCCTAGGCTACAAGACAGGTTCTTGCTATTTCGGAAGAGGAGAGAGGACAAAGGAGCCAAATTACCTCCTCCGTCTGTCTTTACTCCACTGCAGCCCCTAGGAGAGGCACCGCCCTGCGACCCAGAAGCTCCAAATAATCAGGGGGCGACACAGGAGAACCGCGGAGCCAGCGGAGACCAGGACACGCCTCCGCCGCTCGCGAGCCAGGTCTCCCTTTTGGAGCTGGGGGCATCAATGGGCCCTCACCTGATCGTCGCCCCTGCCACTCAGCCCACTTTAGGGTCAGGGTCGCCATCAGCACGCAGGAAGCGCAGCAGCTGCCCGAGGAGTAGGAGCAGCGCACACAGTGGCAGCAGCCAGGGAAGCAGTCCCCAGCTCATGGCCTCCAGCGCAGCGCCCCCTTAGCAAAACAGTACTTTGACCTAGGGACTTGCCTCAGTGCAAAAGGATCTCAGCTCTAAATAAGCCTTAGAGGCCTCCTCTTGGCTCCACCCACAGCAGATGGGAACGAGGAGTGGTCCTGATCTGCCCAATAAACACAGAGAGCCGAGGAGCCCAGCCACAGCTGCAAAATTGGCTGTTGATGCTGTTGGGCTTGCTTGTGCACCTGAAGACGGTGCAATAGGTTTAAACGGCACGACTTAACTACTAGGAGATACCACTGTTGGTAATAGTAGTAAGCAGGATTTGTGCTAACAGAGTCCTTTTCTCCCTCCCTCCCTTCCTTCCTTCCTTCCTTCCTTCCTTCCTTCCTTTCTCTTTCCTTCTTTCCTTCTTTCTTTCTTTTTTCAGCTGTTCTGAGGGCGGGTACTTTGCAAGGCACTCTTGAACCTGCCCCAGCCCTGTCTCTGTAAAATAACAGCTATGCTATGAAGGACATATCCTGTGCCAAACATCAATGACGAAGGCGGGAAACACATATTCAAGTTACCAAATGTCATGATGACCAAAGAGCTCCCTGAGAGTGGGACACATGGACTCAGGACAAGTGGGGTCCTTGACAAAAAGTCACAGAAATGATTTTCAGAACTTGTGAATAGAGGCACAGAGTTTTATTTAGGAAAGCAGATACACATTCAAGGGAGAATACTGGTTATCTCAAGAGTGAGACACTTTGCAGGTAAAGCAAGGAATATTCATTCAAGGTAGAAAGCAGGCCCTCTCCAGAGGGAGAGACAGTCACCCCTTGATTTGCTGTGTAAATATTTATATAGGGACAGTAGGTAGGACCTGGACTAGAGATGAAATTGGAAAATATTTACATTATTTTCTGCCAGTTTGATATGGATTTGGGGCATTGTTCTCTGTTACTTGAGCAAGCAAAGATGTAGGCCAAGGTGCTGGGTGGGCTGTATGGCTCACAAGTTGCTTAGTTTGAATTCCAAGGGTTCATGGATACTTCTGCTTTGAGTATATCTACCTATTTATCTCTCTTTCTTTCTTTCTTTCTTTATTAATTTATTTATTTCTCTGTATCCTCAAATTTCTATCTCATTTTCTCCTCCCCCAACTTGAAATCCCTCATTCTGAAGGGACAATGAAGTGCAAGTGAAGAGAAGTCCTCCACAACTGCTTTGAGCTGGCAGGGGCAGTGACCCTCCTAGCCAGGGATCTTTTAAAGTTTGTCTGCCTGATCTCATGGGGACAGAGATAGAGCAGTCTCAGTAGTCAGGATGGGTTGGAATCCTGCATGCCATCACCCTAATCACAGAGCTGTTGCAATTTGCAAGACACAAATTTTACTAGGAAATTAAGTATAGTAACCAAAGGTCCTAATAGTAGGAACAGCCAGGAGAGGTTTAGCAAGTGAGTTTTAATAGTTTTCCACCTGTGGGGCTGGAGTGGTGGCTCAGTGGTTACCATACTTGCCCAACATGTGCAAGTACACGGGTTCAAACCCCAGCACTCGTGTACACAACGAAGTGTCAGAGCAATGAAATCCATGTGAAAAACTCAGTAAAAATTGATTCTCTCTCTCTCTCTCTCTCTCTCTCTCTCTCTCTTTCATTGTCCTCTTTAAAAAAAATAGCTTTCCACCTGTGTGCATCTCAAGATCTGAATTTTTTTCTAGTAGCAGAACTGATCGATTGCAGATTAATTCAGATCAAAATTATGTTTAGGTAGAGCCTCTTTTCACAATTATTATCAAACCTTCATACATAAGCATCCCTTTTAGTTTTGCTGGGATTAACAAAAGGGCAATCTCAAGTTACGTTTTTAAAACGTAACTTTCCTTTTTAAAATGTCCATGCATGACTCTTTGAATTTTTTTTCACCCTTACATTAGTACATTTGTCTTTGGCTATACTTTCCTTCTGGATGTTCAAAACCAAGTAGGTGACACCTAAGTTGGCCGAAAAGTCACCTATTTCTTCTTCCATTACAGTCATCTAAGACTCTGAGGAATCAGTTTTCTGAGTCCTTTGGTCTCCAGAAGGTCAATTTCAGGAGACTTGAAGTGAGAGTAAAGGTTCAAATTTTAACTTCCATAATTTTACGGTTAAACTTCCATTTAATGGGGATCAGCAATAGTATTGGGAGTCGGTGTCCTATATGTGATGGCTTGTTATTTCAAAATATCACTCAGATTATTCTGGGAGAAGTTATACTTCTGCAAAATACTAACAGGAAATAGTTGAGTGTTACAAGGAAAATACAGATGAAATTAACAAAAGCAAACTCATATCCAATTTATTTAATAATCTGAACCAAAAAACATAAATTTTTGTGAGATTCATGTATCTTTGATATCTGTTTACCCTCTACAAAAACTCAAAAAGAACTTATGAGTTTTATTGCACAAAAAAATTTCTACATGTGCTATTTTTTAAAACTTTATGACCTTTAAATACTGTTTTCTGTTTACCCATACCTTCACTTAGCTTGCATTATATCTTTGTATATTGGGGTCACAATAATTTTTTTGACAAAAATTTATCCTTTAAAAAAAACAGACCTTCAAATGGGCTTAATTTTAGCCTACTGTGGGAGCCATCCTAACATGGAGCAGGATAAGAGACAACCTTACCCTAGGTGAGGGTGGCCTTCTGACAGATCTTAGCTGAAGATCTTGTATTTGAAGCTAATCTTTGCCCCTTTCTAAATGTCATTCTATTTGCAAGTATGAGAAAACAAAGTTCCCATATATTATTTCCTGTGTCTATTTTAAGATCAGTTAGCATAATAACTTCACACCTCAAACATGAACCAAACAGAAAGGATACAAGAGCTATTAATTCTTTTTCTGTAAGAAAGAATAGGCAAATTTTTTTATGTTTTATATTGCTAAACTATATATCAATAAAGCCGTCATTATCTTTTCAAAAATTCATTTAAATTTCCACTCCTGTGTAAAGAATAACATAATTCTCCATATACCTTATCAATAGCAGGTTACTTTCATCCAGTTTCAATATATTAAATGCATAAATAAATCTCCACTCAATTTTTTAAGAATAAATGAAAGGTTTTAAAAACATCAGAATGTACTTATTTACAAATGTACTCCCTAAGTAATCAATGCCCAATCTTCTTAACTATTAGAGTTGCAAAGTTTGGAATACCAGTGTTTGGGCACATCTAATTATTTTTTGCTCAAAGATGTTACTCATGATATAATTAGGAGCCCACAAAAAAAAAGCTGAAAAATAATATGACCTAATAGTTTTAGTCTGGAGGATAACTGCTTGGTAAAGTGTTTCCCCAAGTGTGGCACCTTAGAAGGCTTACACACTTGGAGAATGTAACTATGTTCAACATACAAAGAAGACAGTACTAATCAGCAGTAAATAACAGCTACACAGAGGATATATAGAACAATTGTAATCACATGGATGAGTCTCTAGCAGATTAACTAGGTTAATAGTACAGGGAGGAAAAAATCAAAGAATAGCTTTAGATCTCTTATAACTTCAGGAATAGTGCTAATAACCACAAATAGACTTACTACCTGATGTACAAGTGCATCTCATAAGTACAATAAAGTACTTCATATTGCATAAAAGAGAGCACTCATCACTTACCTTATATGTATCAAATATAAGTAAATTTAATTTGAAACACTCTTTCATAACATTTGGCATAACTCAGATACACAGCATATTTAGCCCAAGGTATACCTACATCTCTAGTCACAGATATATAGGGTGTCAAATTTATTATAGCAACTCAAAATAATGGGTCATTTGTTTAAAAAAATCATAAAGTGATCATTCAGAGACTTTAAAACAGGTGTTTTAGTCATATTTTTTGCTGCTGTGATCAAAGCACCTAATAAGAACAATTAGAGGAGGAAAAGTTCATACCAGGGCTTATGATTTCAGAGGTCTCAGTCCATAGATCACCAGCTCCATTCCATGGAGTCCATTCCATGATAAGGCAGCACATCATGACAGAAGTGTATGGCAGAGGAAAGCCGTTGGAAACACGGCACCAGGAAGGAGAGAGAGAGACCCCAAAGACACTCCTCCAATGCCCCCACCTTCTCCAGCCACACCCTACTTGTCTTCAGCTAACCATCCAGTTAATCTCTATCAGGGGATTAATGCACTGATTTGGTTAAAACATTCTTTTTTTTTTTTTTAAGAGAGAGGGACAGTGAGAGAGACAGAGAAACAACTTTATTTAGTTTTTCCCATGGCCTTAGTTGCTCCAACACTTAGTTGTATACATGGTGCTGGGGTTTGAACCCAGATGCTCGTGCTTGCCAGGCAAGCGCTGAAACCGCTGAGCCACCGCTCCAGCCCTGGTTAAAACACTTGAACTTTCTTGCATTGTCCCACACATGAGCTTTTGAAGAACAATCAATATCAAAACCATAACAATAGATATTTAAACAAACTCTAAAACTTTTAAGACTTAGTTTCCCTAAGTAATGAAAAGCTCATAAAAGCAAGAAACTGTCTTGTTAAAATTCAAAATCTTGGTTTCTTAAATCAGTTCTTTGTAAATGTGAATAAGAGCCAATCAATGTTGACAGACCTCGTTATTTTAAACATAGAGAGTTAGATTCTGGTTTTATATCAATACATTTAATTTTGATCTTAAGAAAACTCATAAATAACCTTTCCATTATATCCAACTTAATCACATACAAAATTCCCAAGATTCATCTTTCATAAACCTTCTTCAACCCACTTAGACACTCTACAACTTGTATAAAATCCTCTTATCCAAAAGCCACCCCTTCTCCTTTTAACTTTCCTAATAAAAATATATCCACATACCTACAACTTTATACATCTTTCTTCTACTTGCTGATTCTTTATTTTTCTTCCTTAAGTTAAAATTGAAAATAATCTTTTCGAAATTTCTGAATTTAGATGAATTACTCCTTTTTCTAAATAAGTAAAAAATACTTTGATTTTAACACATTTTTTCAATCAAAACACAGTTTAAATTCTTTGTATGCTTTGCATACAGAATTACACATGCTAATGAGAATTTTAACTGTTAGAAAACTTGTTGTCTAGTGAAGAAACAGAAACAAAGCAATCGAAAACTGTTTTTCCATTAAACCAACACTTTATAAAGACTGATTTAATAGTAGACCCAAATATGTGTTTTAATAATAGAATAAAATAATAATAGAATAAAAGAGATGAAGAGAGTACTTGAATTTATCTTTAGCAACTGGTGTTTCAGTATTTATCTTACAAATGATTCAGATGCTTTCTCTACCAAATATATTTGTAATTGTTTTTCCCATTTATATCTACCTAACTATCCACTTTAACAGGCAATTTTAGGTTACTCACGAAAACCAAGTTATCAGATAGTAATAGTACACCACCTACAAGCATTTGGCTTGTTTACAGTTCTGATATTCTGCAAGCAAACAAGGTCTTACCTGAAGACTTATGTTCAACTTACTATATAGTTTGAAACTGGAATGTACCTGAAAACCCCATGTGTTGAAGGCTTGGTCCACAAGTAACAGGGGCTCATCTGAATTTGTCCTTTGCTCCCTTTTCCTTTTTCCTCCACCCTACCTAAAGTTCTGGCTGAAGAAAGGAAGTACCACTTACATGTTAACTGCCAAAGCTTTCTTTAGATTCACAGGACCCAGATAGCCTTCTTAATAGCCTTCATCAATGTGTTTATTAACTTTCCCTCACTGTGGCAAAATACCTGAGAAAAACAACTCAGAAAAGAAAATATTTATTTTGGTTCATTGTTTCAGAAGTTTGGTCCATGCTCATCCAGCCCCATTGCTCTGGGCCTTTTGGGAGGCAGAACATCATGGCAGATGGTTGTGGTGGATGAAAGTTGCTCACCTCATGAGAGAGGGGAAGCAGAGAGAGAGGAAGGAGCCATGGACAAGACATAATCCCCAAAGGCACCCTTCAAAGGACAGGCACTCTCCTACTAGGTAGAACCTATGGGGTTTCCACCACCTCTCAATAATCCATTCAGCTCTACACCTTTATCCATTGATGAGGTCAGAACCCTCATGATCCAATCATTTCTCCAAATCCCCACTTCTGAACTTTGCTGCAATGAGGACCAAAGCTCAACACATGAGCCTCTGGGAGACATTTCATATCCCAACCATAACAGGAACTAGCCTCAGGAGGTCAGAACCCATCATGATGTTCTGGAGAAGACACATGCCCTGTCTGGCAATGCCCTTGCCCAATCTGCAGCTTCACTGCATCCTCCTCTCCCCACAAAGCCCTTCATACCGCAAAGCCTGTCAAGAAAGAACTTGGAGAATTAATCCTTCTATCTTCTTCATGGTCAACTTTGAGTCAACCTGATACCATGCTGTCAAAACCCATGTCCTGAGTATTGGTATTTGAGAGGCAGGCAGCTCAGACAATTGACTCTAGTAATAATCAGACAACGGTGGTATTAGGAGAGAGGAAACCTACTTGTAGACCCTACTGGAAGGAAGTTATGTCATTGGTGGCATGCCATTGAAAATTGTACAGGAATCCTGGCCTCTTCCTTTCTCTCTCTTGCCTCTTGGTGTAAAGTGACCAATTTCTTCCACCACAAGAAGGGTGGTTCCCCCATCACACACTCCCACCAAGATGTTCTGCTCAAGAGTAACAGAGCCAACTGTTCATGGAATGAAACCTCTGAAAACATGAACCAAAGTAAAATAAAACTTTTCTCCTCGTAAGTTGTTTATCTATGTCATTTTGTCACAGTGATGGAAAGTTGAATAATACAAAGTTACTACAGGTGAAAATTTTTAAAGTTCCCACACTCCTATGATTCCTTTCTCTCCTTCTCTCTTTCTCTCTAACTATCTCTATCTCTATCTCTCTCTCTCCCCCTGCCCCTCCCCACCTTTCTGAGTCAGTAGCACTTTAAAGTTGGCATACATGGGAAGAAAAAAGTATATGAATGCAAATCAGCCGGTATGTGACTTGCCAAAAAATCCTCAGCCTAAACATCAAGTTCAGGGATGGACATGTGACTCCTGCCAACCACTCATCATCTTCCAAGACTCACTTGCTGGTGCTATGGGGGAGAGTTCCTCTTGTTTTGTGAAAATATAGACTGGAAACAGTTGGTGATCAAACTCACTCACCACCTGGAAGAGGTGCATCTGAAATATGGGAGAAAAATAGCAACATGAAAAGAAAAGCAGCAACAGAGTTGAGAGGTAAATGGTGACATGGACATTACCACTGTCAAAACTCTGGCTTCTGGGCCTTTCTTCCCCATTCTGTGACCCATCCTACATTCTTCCTAGTGATATGTTAATAAATTTTTTCTCTTTGGGGATTCAAGTAGTTTGAATTGTATTGTCATCATTAATAAACAAGAAACCTACACAACATATTGCATTTTACTTCTATTTTGTAAACATCAAATTCAAATTTGATATTATAATTTTAGTCATAATAATAACTATTTTACTCATTACTTTCTCTCTCCTACACCATAAATCACTAGGAAATGCAGCACTATAATATTAATATAGTCTAAATTATAGTAGCAATTTTACTCATTATTTTCTCTCATCCTAAATCTTTGATTCTCTCTACATCTACATCAGCACTAAAACTTTTAGAAAAAGAAATACTTCTTCAAACACAAAATCCCATCCAGCTCTTGGTCCATTTTTCATTGTTTTCTTTTAAATCAAAATTTAAGAGATGGCTCCATGTACTGTCTTGAGTTCATCAATTTCATTTGCTCTTCAATTTCTGGCAGTCAGGATTAATTTATGCTCACTGTTCTACTTGTAGTATAATATGCTCTGCTTTTTTAATCTTTTTTTCAGTACTGAAGGTATATTCTACTTCTTAACTATGTCAATGATTTTCTAAAAATTTATTTTGAGACAGGGTCTCAATACATTGCCAAAGTGGCACTCCTCCTGCCTCAGCCTCCAGAGTAGCTGGGATTAAAGTCACATACCATCTTGCCTGGCTCCATCTAAAACAAGAAACAGGACTTCTTTGATACCCAATTCCCCTCTGGATATTGTTGCATTTTTCAGTGCTATTTTTTTTAAAGAGAGAGAAGGACAGTAAGAGAGAGAGGATCAATTTTTTATTTCATTTTTCATGTGGCTTTCATTGCTCCAACATTTCATTGAAAACGTGGATATGGGTTTCGAATCCACATCCTTGCAAATGCCAGGCAAGCACCAAAACTGCCCAGTCACAGCTCCAGCCCTTTCAGTGCTTTGTTAATTAAATAAATAAATAAATAAATGAAATCAAGAGATGGCTACATGCACTGTCTATAGTGTATCGTGTTCATTAAGAATGTCAGTCAGAATTTCCTCCCACAATTTTATCGAACCCACTCTTGTTACTGTCACTGATCCTCCCAGCTTGTTATATTCAATGGTCAGTGGTCAGTCTAAAAAACAAAGCACTTCTTGATTTCCTCTTCTTTTGTAAGTGCTGGCTGCCTCTCAGCCTCCATTTCTGGCTCCTAAACTTTGAATGCTGGAGGATCTCGGGACTGGCCTTAGCACTTTTCTTCTGCCCGTCTATCTGTTCTCATATCCTAGTGACCTTTTCTGTACTCATGAATTCCATGAGTGTTTTTCTAGCACTAACCTCTCCCTGGACTTTCAAACTCACATACCCCTAGTTTCTAATACTCACCTCAAATGTAAAATGTTCCAAACAGAACCCATGGTTCCTACTCCTAAAACTCTTCTACCCACAATGTTATCTCATCAGACTAAATGACACCCCAACTCTTCAGGACCCAAGTCTCAGAATCATCATGATGGGATGTTGAGTGGCAATTTTCCTCTGGCCTCAGAATTGGCAACTAGAGTCTAGCTCTGATAGAGAAATGTATTACACAAATGTGAAATAATACAAGCAAGTTTAGATGCAAGAGATGAAAAGATTGGGTTAATGAAAGTTTAGACCTAATCAATGCATTGATCCACTGATAGGGATCAACTGAGTGGTAACTCTAGGCAGGTAGGGTGTGGCTACAGGAGGTGGGTCCCTGGGAGTGTGCCTTGGGGGTAGGTATTTTGTTCTTGGTGAGTGCAGCTCGCTCTCTTTCTCTCTGCTTCCTGGTTCCATGTTCTAAAAAGAGCCAAACACCTCATTGGACTTATTTATAGCCAAAGAACCTATTTTGCCGCTCCCAAATACCATCCAACAAAGCCCTTTTTATTTTTCTAATCTGTGCCCAAGGACATTGTGAGACAGAGTTTGGAATCAGGTGGCAAGTCAACAGCTTCAGACAGGGGCTGAAAGTTTTCCCTCCTAACCATGAAAAGGAAGTGCATGTTCCCTCCTCCACACCACTGAGGATAGTTCCTAGGGATGGGAAGGCAGCAGGAATAGAACATGCCTGTTCCTGTGCTGTTGGCCCCCTGCATAGGCAGCAGACTTGAGCCCAAAAAAGAGAAAAGAAAGTGAGATGGCAGAGTAGACAATGGGACAACCCTGGGACTACAGGAAAGAACAGCACTGGGTATGGCAAGAACTCTAGAATTCCTGAAGGTGCCAAGTTATGAGAGCTATCAAGACTAAATCACTAGTGATGGTTGGTGGAAGAACAAAACACACCCCAACAAGGGTGAGGATCTGAGAGGTTAGAAGAAATCAGATTGGAATTATATGTCCCATGGCAAGGAATAAGGCAAAGAGGGGGCTCCTCAGAAGCCTCCTTAGAGGGGGGCAGTGGGAGACAGGGTGAGCATTATGGGGAAATGAACATGAATTTGAAATTGATATGCAGGTGTAAGTTGGAATAGGCTAAAGTAGGCACTAGAATACCTGCACATAGTCATGAAACTGTGCCAATATTCAGAAATACAGTAAAGGGATAAGAAAAAGATTCAATTGTAACTGGAGTAAAAATTGTTTTGAATGTACACCTCCATGGGGTCAAGACTGTTGAATAAGCCAGTTACTGTACCTACCTCCAAATTTACTTGTCCCCTAGTTAATGATTTCCCAAATCTGCCATTTCTTACCCCATCCAGTCTTACTTACCCTGGTCTGAGCTGACATCACCTCTCCAATGAATCTTCACTATGTCCTCCTCTCTAGTCTCCCTCTCTCACTCTTGCCTTCTCCTTACACATGTTATTTTTACTCAATAATCAGAGCTACCTTTTAAAAGCCTAATCAATTCCCTAATCAAAAGAAATCTAAAATGTGCCAAAGTGAGCAGATGATATGTTACATTTCTGTAACTAATCAAGAGTAATGAGTAAGTAAAAAATCTATTGAAATATTATTATAAGTCCATTGCTGTTTGTTATATGGGTCAGAAAATTCCTGTACCATGTTATAGAAAATAATTTCCTTACCTCAGTTATAATGATGGGAAGATCATTATAATTCTTGTCTGCCATCCCACAGAGTCCACCTTCCTCCTTGCCACCTACTGCCATATTCATTCATTTGTTTATTCATTCATTCAAAAACTATTACATTCACTAGATGTCTACAAAATGCTAGAATTTGCACTATAGTGAATAGAGGTGTTACTTGAAAGATTGAATTAAAAGAAGACAATGAAGTATGTTGGGGAATAGTATCAAAATGCCGTTATTTGTACATTCATTTAATTCCCTAGTCAT
Source organism: Aplodontia rufa (assembly GCA_004027875.1). Lineage (NCBI taxonomy): Eukaryota > Metazoa > Chordata > Mammalia > Rodentia > Aplodontiidae > Aplodontia > Aplodontia rufa. The sequence goes on along the minus strand of PVKS010006915.1, from coordinate 52,259 downwards.
TATTTGGTAAATTAAGAAAATGAAAATTATCTTCTGAAACTTTTCTTTTCAGGTGTCATTCGCTAGCATAATGAAACACTTGGTTTGTTCTGATGAAAACAAGGTTTCAAATAAAGGAATTTTTAAAATTTTTACAAATTTACCTTAATAGATTTCTGAAAACTATAAAAATAGGAGTTAATTATAACCAATAAACGATACAATAAACATAAAGAAAAATAGTCGATGTCCCCTGCATGAACTTTCACCTTAGCCCAATAGGGTAATCACAGGCAGAAACTGTGCCCTCCACAGTATTCCCTTCTTTGTATGAACACTTAGAAATTTGAGGACAAGCTCTATGAACTTTACACTTACATAGATTATTTTTTATATGATCTGCCTGGCATGGTACCCTGTAAACACAGCAACTTGAGAGATTAAGGCAGGGAAATCACAAGTTGGAGACTATCCAGTGCAACCTAGGAGAGTCTGAATTTTTTTAAGGAGTTGAGTTGTTGTACAATCATAAATGTGTATAAAGTAACAATATGATATCCATTTAATCCTAAACCATAGTTACCCCATTGCCCACACCCCAGTCTCTTGATTCTTCTATGTTATGCCCCTAACAAATATAAATGCATGTGTGTGTGTGTGTAAGATTGTAGATTTTCCATAATTAGATGATTGCATACATAACATTTGATTTCTCAGGGGAGTAAAGAATATGGTACACTGCTGATTGTCTCCCTAGATTCCTATCTTCCTTCCCTTTTCCCTTCCCCCTCTTCCCTACATGTATATGGTTCCCCTAGATTATGTGTTGTTATGCCCTTGGGGACCCAATACATGAGTTTGACTACCTTTCACCCAAGACTAGGTTTAGTTCCAGCCTCCACAAGTGAGGGAAAAGCTTTGACACTTGATTCTCTGGGTTTGGCTAACTTAACTCAGCATGATTTCTTCCATTGCCATCCATTGATCCTCCAAGTCTGAAATATCATTGTTTCTGATAGCTGAGTAGAACTCCATTGTATGTATGTATTTGTATGTGTGTATGTGTATATATGTGTGTATGAGTACATATACACATACATACATACCAGAGCTTTTGGATCCATTCATCCAGTGAGGGGCATCTGGGTTGATTCCATAATTCAGCTATTGTAAATTGAGCAGCTATGAACATTGATTTTTGCTGTGTCACTGTAATCTGCAGATTCTAACTCCTCTGGGAAAATACCTAGGAGAGGGATAACTGGGTCATACGGTGGATTAATCCCTAATTTTTTGAGGACTCTCCACACTGCTTTCCAGAGTGACTGTACCAGACTGCAGTTCCACCATCATTGTACTAGTGTTCCTATCTTCCCACAATCCCTCCAGCATTTGTTACTGCTTGTATTCTTCATCTTTGCAAATCTGACTGGAGTGAGATAAAATCTTAATGTGGTTTTGATTTGCATTTCTCTGTTTACTAGTGATTTCAAACACTTTCTCTTTTTTGGATTTCCTCTGTTAAGAAGTTTCTGTTTAGCTCTCTGGCCCATTTATTGATTGGATTGTTGGTGTTTTGATGTTAAGTTTTTTGAGTACTTTGTAAATTTTGAATATTAGTCCCCTGTCGGAGGATTCACAGGTCATGATTAGGGAGACCATCTTGAAAGAAAAAATCAAAGGGGCTGGGGATATAAGTCACAGATAGGGTACCCCTGGGATCAATCCACTGTACAACAAAAAGAAAATGATATCACCAATATTCCTCTTTGGGAGCTGAATTTATGAAAATGGGATTATATTATACACACTTCCCTGAACCTTGTCTCTCTTACAAATATAATGTACATCCTTTAAATAGATTCACTTCTTTTTAATAACTTTCCATTGAACAGATATACTAAAATTATTTTTCAATCAAAGCCTTTATTGATAGGTATTAAAATCCTTTCCTTTTCCTCTAAGTAACTATAAATAATACTTTACTTCTATGTGTGTATATTCCTTGCATACTAGTGCTTTTACTTCTATGAAATGGATTCCCAAGAGTAAAATTGTTGAATGAGGAGTGCAGATATATTTTATTTTAGTGCAAATTGTCAGATGACATTTCAAAATATGTTGAACCAATTTGCAGGACCCCTTGCAAAATTATGAAAGTAACCCTTTCCTGGCATCTTCACTAGTACTGGATATTATTAATCTGTTAAGTGAGAGGTAATTCATTGTACACTCACTTTTCTTTTTTTTATCACTATAAAGCTGAGCATCTTTCTATGTATTTTTGATGACCCACAGATTTTCTTTTTTTTTTTTTTTATTAAAGAGAGAGGGACAGTGAGAGAGACAGAGAAAGAGAGAAACAACCTTATTTTAGTTTTTTCACATGGCCTTAAGTTGCTCCAACACTTAGTTGTGTACGAGGTGCTGGGGTTTGAACCTGCTTCCCTGTGCATGCCAGGCAAGCGCCATAACCGCTGAGCCACCGCTCCAGCACCACAGATTTTCTCTTCTATGAATTACCTGTCATTTTTCTTGCTCACTCTGCCTTTTTTAAAATGAGAGCATTGTAATTACACATAGTATTTGGATATATTTTGACAAAATTGTAGTTCAAAGAATTTTATCTTAATCCCCATTCCCTCACCTTTTCCTCGTCTCCTTCCTCCCTCATTCTCCCTTCTCCACTCTACTATTCTGACTTTTCCTCTTTATTTTTTGTGGCCCACTCCCTTTTTTTCTTTTTTGTTTGTTTGTTTGTTTGTTTGTTTATTGGTGTTTTGTTATTGTTGTTGCTGTTTTATGGCTTTTTATTTTTTACTTTTTAATCCCCAGGTCACAGAACTAGATTAGCTAACCATTATTTGGTAAATTAAAAGTGAAAATTACATTCTGAGTTCACAGAACTCCTTAGTTCCTGAGTCACTTGCAAAATGCATGCATGACCTCCCAGCATTTTATACATTTATTCTTATGCACCTAATATTCTTTGAAGTGATTTAAAATTTGGTGTTTTCCTAAATTATTTTTTCTAGTAACCTGTTTCTGGTATATCCATATGCAACTGACTTTTACAAATTTATAAAATACTACTATGTTAATTTCTCCTATTATTTACAATAATTTGTGAGTAAATTCTATGTTTTCCATATAAATAAATAAATTATCTGTAATATAATAATAGCCTAATTTCTTTTTCCCCAAGCCATATATCTGCATTTCTTCTTTCTTTTCTTTTTCACTATGCCAGGCACCTCTACTACAGTGTTGAACTGAAGTGGAAGTAGTATGATGTCATAGGCCATGTGTGTTGCTATTACAACACCTAAAACTGGGTGGTTTATGAAAAATAGAAATTTACTTCTCAAAGTTCTGGAGACTGGGATGTCCTAGGTCAAGTCACTATTGTTTGGTGATGGCTTTCACCCTTATCTAGTAGAAGGGGAAGGACAAAACGGAAGAAGACTGTGTCCAAATAGGCCAAAGAACAGAAGGGCAAATTGACTACTACTGAGGGAAGCATCCTTTAAAAGGATCAGAGTCCCATTAATGAGGGAGGTCCACTCCCTATTCATATCTTCAAGGTCCTACGTCTTAATGTTACCACATTGGCAACACCAGAATTTGGGGGAATATTAAGTTACAACATGAATTTTGCAGGGAATGAAAACATTAAAACCATAGAATTAGGTAACATTTTGAAAGAAATGCTCAAAAGTTTTCCTGTTTAGAATTATGTTTGTAAAGGCTCTCATATAGATAGGTAGATTCTTCAGATTAAAGCTATTCTGTTCCTATATGAAAGAATAAAGAGAATGTGCTGTATATACACAATGAAGTATTAGTCAGTCATAAAGAAGAATGAAATTATGGCATTTTTGGATAAATGCATGGAACTGGAGACTATCACGCTAACTGCAATAAACCAGACCCAGAAATTCAAAGGTTGAATGTTTTCTTTCATATGCAGAAGCTAGTTCAAAATAGGTAGAAAAAAAAGAAAGGAAAGAAAAAAGAGGAGGGGATTCCATCAAAACAGAAGAGTTATCAGTGGAGCAGATAAAGAGTATTGAGAGGGAGGGAGGAGGGACCAGATAATGGAGAACAGAGGAATGAATCTGACCTAACTTTCAATGTACACATATGAATATGCCACAGTGAGTCTCACTATCATATATATCCACATGGCACTAATTTAAAAACAATAAGTAAATAGCAGAAATATCAGTAAAGTAGAGGGAAGGGAACAGGGAGAAGGTGGAGGGGAAGGAAAGAGGAAGTACTGGGGACTGAACTAGAGCAAATTATATTCCATATTTTTGTAATTATGTCAAAATAAATCTTAATGTTATGTATAAAAAGAACCAATAAAAAATAAAAATAGTCTGTTCCTTTCACCCATGATTTTTTATTATAAAACCATTCAAATGTACCAGGTTTTAAGAGTTGTATAATAGTCATTCATCTGTATCCCCATAAAGTATTAGAATTTGTCATATATTTTTATAGATAATAGGTGTCCCCCAAAAGCTCATTTGTGAAATAATGCAAGAAAGTTTAGAAGTGCAAGAGATGAAATGATTAGGTTAATGAAAGTTTAGTCCTAATCAATGCATTGATCCACTGATAGGGATCAACTGAGTGGCAACTCTAGGCAGGTAGGGTGTGGTTGTAGGAGGTGGGTCCCTGGGGATATGCCTTTGGGGTAGATATTTTGTTCTTGGTGAGTGGAGCTCACTCTCTCTCTCTCTTAGTTCCATGTCCTCAACTGCTTTCCTCCTCTACACCTTTCTGCCATGAGTTTTCTGCTCCACTTCAGGCCAAAAGCAATGGAGTCTCCATCTATAGACTGAGATCTCTGAAACCATGAGCACTAAATAAACTTTTCCTCCTCTCAAATTGTTCTTGTCAGATTTTTTTTTTTTGGTCACAACTGCATAAAAAACTAACTAAAATATCTGTTCATCATCTATAAGGAATACATACACATAAAAAGACATTCTTTTTCTTTTTATTGAATCTTATGAAAGCAAATTGAAGTCAATGAAGAATTTAATCCTCAAATAATAAATAATATTTCTCCTAAAAATGAAGATACCTACTGGCCTGCCTTCTTTTCTTTCTTCTTGGTGGGAAGGCAACCTGCCAATTGCCAGGCCCTGCCCATGGAAAGTTCTACAAGGGGCAAAGGGTTGGGACATATGAGGAGGAAATCCTGAAGGGGATAGCCTAGCAGGACTGGAGCCTTGCCTTATATACTAGACTTGACAAGTAAGTAAGTGTACTGTGGACACTAAGACATGAGAGGGCTGGAGCGGTGGCTCAGTGGTTTGGGTGCTTGCCTGGCGAGCATGAGGACCTGAGTTCAAACCCCAGCACCATGTACACAACTAAGTGTTGGAACAACAAAGGCCATGTGAAAAACTAAATAAAGTTGATTCTCTCTTTCTCTGTCTCTCTATCTGTCCCTCTCTCTTTAAAAATAAAAAAAAAACTTTAAAAAAATTAAAAAAAGAAAAAAAAAAAAAGACAATAAGACATGAGAGATTGAGCAGCTCATCAGGAATAAAGGACTCTAGACAAGCAGACCAAACCAGTGCCCAGCATAACTGGGTGCTGAATTATCTTGTTATTAAATCCATCTTGACAATTGGTGAAATATGTTTGGAGTCTCTGGGCAAAAGTTACTTAGGAGTTCTATGTATTGTTCCTCTAATTCTCTGTGACTTCAAGATTGTTTCACATTAAATAATACAAAAAATATAAAGGCATTTTTTCACATAATCATGATACCATTTTCACACTAACAAAAATAAACTGTACCTCTGAATAATATCAAATATCTAGCCCAACTTCAAGTTTTCTCAGTTATCCTGAAAGTGTCTTCTGTAACTGGTATTTTGAAGCTGGCTTAATCCACTTTGTCTAATATTAGTATAGTCTCCTCAGCTCTCTTTTGATTAGAACTTTCATGAAATATCTTTTACAGTCCTTTCTCTTTCTCCAATTTGTGTTAGTAGCTAAAGTGTGTCTTTCAGACAGCATATAGTATAAAACATTCTAAAACTGTTTATTGATTAGAGTTTAATCCATTTACCCTTAAAGTAATTATTGATAGGAAGAACTGCTGATATTTTTGTTTGTATTCTCTTTTCCTTATGATCTTTGTGTTCCTCTCTCCTCTATTTTTGCCTTCTTTTGTCTTTGATTTTTCAGTGGTCTATAATTTGATTATATATATTATATATAAATTTATATAGCATATATTATATAATTTATATATAATATAATAATATCATCTATAATATATTATATATAATTTATATAAATATATAACATATTATTAATATATTATATATTATACTTATATAAAATGAATTTATATATATACATGTATATATATACATATATACATGTATATATATATTTAGTGGTGCCTGTTGAGGAGCCAAGAACTCACGTCTTGGTAATCATAGCAGTCTGGGTTGTCTATCACCGCTGTATTGGGTGCACTGGTCATGATCAAGGAATGGAGATCAAATCTATGTCATATTGTCCATGAACCAGCTGGTCTGCCAGGAGTTTTCTGTGTGAGAATGAATGTAAGGGAATGCAGGTATATTCTATCAGGACTCAAGCAGAGCCAGTAAATGAGCCCTACTAATGTCTGTCACACTGGAAAGTAAACTTCATTGACATCTGAAGTACTGATGTACATTAAGTCCATCTTAAGCTCAGACTGATTTCTTAGTATAACTTCTTTAGTCAATAAAGGTGGAGGTCACAGGAGGACCAGTGTGTTTCCCCTCACTACTCATCCTCTGGCCCCTTTTACTTCCTGGATAGCCCTCAAGGGCATTGGAGTGAGACTAATTCTTGGATTCTGATAAGCAAGGCTTGGATATCTGTACTTTAAATCTACCCAGGAAGTCTCTTCATTTTATTTTATTTTATTTTATTTTATTTTATTTTATTTAGGAGTTGTGTTGTACAATAATAAATGCATACTGATCCTAATCCAGACTCTCACCCCCATATCAACCACATCCCAGTCACTTGACTCTTCCCCCACATAACAGATATAAATATCTCTCTCTCTACACACACACACATATGTATGTGTGTGTATAATTGTGCATTTTCCAGAATTAAATGATTGCATATGTATTATTTGACTTCTCTGGGGTATAAAAAGTAAGTTACGTTTTGATCCCCCACCAGATCCCATCCTATCCTTCCTCCTTCTCCCCTCCCTCCCACCTCTCCCCCAATATACACATATCTATGGTTCCCCTAGATTATGTGTTGCTTCGACTTTGGCAAATCTAGTACGTGGGCTTGACCTTTCACCCAAGCCTGTGGTTTGCTTTAGCCTCCACAAATAAGGGAAAACATTTGACCTATCAGTCTCTGGGTTTGGCTAATTTCGCTCAGCATAATTTCATCTATTGCCATCAATTTGCCTTCAAAGGCCCTAATACTGTTCTTTCTAATAGCTGAGTAGAACTCCATAGTGTGTGTGTGTGTGTGTGTGTGTGTGTGTGTGTGTGTATGTGTGTGTATCACAGCTTTTGGATCCATTCATCCAGTGAAGGGCATCTGAGTTGATTCCATAATTTAATTTTGTAAATTAAGTTGCTATAAATATTGACTTTATTGTATCACTGTAATATGTAATTCTAGCTCTTCTGGGAAAATAGTCAGAAGAGGGATAGCTATTTCATACAGTTGATCTAACCCTAATTTTTTGAGGAGTTTCCACACTACTTTCCAGAGTGGCTGTTCCAATCTGCAATTCCACCAACAGTGAGCTAGTGTTCCTATCTCCCCACAATCCCTCCAGCATTCATTATTGTTTGTATTCTTCATCTTTACCTATCTGACTAGAGTGAGATGAAATCTTAAGGTAGTTATGATTTGCATTTCTCTGATTACCAGTGATTTAGAGCACTTTCTCAAGTATTCATTAGCTTGCTCAATTACCTCTGTTGAGAAGTTTCTATTTAGCTCTCTGGCCCTTTTATTGAGTGGATTGTTTGTGTTTTTTGTTACTTAGTTTTTTGAGTTCTTTGTAAATTTTGGATATTAGTCCCCTGTCAGAGGGATCACAGGCCACGATTCTCTCCAATTCTGTAGCTTGTCTCTTGACTGTTTTGACTAATTCCTTGGCTGAGCAAAAGCTTTTCATTTCACTTATTAATTATTGACTTTAATTCTTTTGCTTCAGGAGTCTTGTTGAGAAAGTAGTTGCCTCCTTCCATATGCTGGAGTGTTGGTCCTAATTCTTCTTCTAGCAGTTGCATGGTAGCTGGTTTAATTCCTAGTCCTTGATCCATTTCAATTGGATTTTTGTGCAAGGTGAGAGATAAGGATCTATTTTCAACTTTCTGCAAAAATTTATTTATTTAGCATACTCTTTCATAGAATAAATGTTCCTTAAAGCAAAAGGGATGTTATCTTTTATCTGCACCAAATGTGGCATTTTCTAGAAAAGAAAAATTAGTCCAATATAGTTCACGATTATCCAAGGGCCTCAAAGTCAAGGGAGAATAAACATGAAAGCAAATTCCCTAATTTAGTTCCCAGGCAAATTATCACAAAATCTGATTCAATTAAATATGAATTAATGTGATTTTACTACACGAAGAATCATCTGATTTGCATGTTTGTTGAACTATTCAAATCAAGGAAAGGATTTTGGGCTGGTTATGTTGCTCATTAGTAAATCACTTGCTTAGCATGTGAGAGACTTTGGGTTCAATGACAGCCTTGCAGAGAGAGAGAGAATATGAATGAGAAAGAAAAGGAATAATTTACGTTTTCTACTGAGGGCATTAATGAATAAGTCCACACTGCCCTCTACTGGATGAATTCTGCTTACCGTTTAATAGTGTGGCCAAGATAATTCAAATGGAATTTCTAAATTTGTTCTTAATTTCAATGAGATGAATGGAAACCAGCACATCTGCTCTGTCTTCTTTTTTTTTAAGACACAGAGAGACAGACAGACAGACAGGATCAATTTCATTTAGTTTTTCATTTGGTTTTCATTGCTCCAACACTTATTTGGGTATGTGGTGCTGGAGTTTGAACCCAGGTCCTCACACTTGCCAAGCAAGCGTTGTAACTGCTGAGCCACTACTACAGCCCCATCTGCTCTGTCTTGATATTCACCCATGCCTATTAATCTAGTTGGATTAAATATTTTTCCTCCCAAAGAAGCCTTGATTTTCTAGTTTTAAGAATTATACATTGGGGCTGGAGCGGTGGCTCAGTGGTTTCGGCGCTTGCCTGGCAAGCACGAGGACCCGGGTTCAAACCCCAGCACCACGTACACAACTGAGTGTTGGAGCAACTAAGGCCATGTGAAAAACTCAATAAAGTTGTTTCTCTCTTTCTCTGTCTCTCTCACTGTCCCTCTCTCTTTATTAAAAAAAAAAAAAAAAGAATTATACATTGATGGGCTGGAGCGGTGGCTCAGTGGTTTCGGCGCTTGCCTGGCAAGCACAAGGACCCTGTTCAAACCCCAGCACCACGTATACAACTAAGTGTTGGAGCAACGAAGGCCATGTGAAAAACTAAATAAAGTTGTTTCTCTCTTTCTCTGTCTCTCTCATTGTCCCTCTCTCTTTAAAAAAAAAAAAAAGAATTATACATTGAAAAAGTGAATTTCAAGGTGTTAACAAAGAAGAAAGAGATGATGGAAAGATAAGAGATTGAGATAAGAAAAAGAGAGAAAGCAATTGGAAGAGAGAGCCAGTCCTCATCAGAGTAAACAGGGGCTGTTTTTCTACCCGAAAAAGAATTCAAGGAAAGCTTTCCTTGTGACGTCACCACCAGCAGTTCTTATCTGTATGTTATTTACAGCTCACAGGATAAATATTTTAACTTCTGGAGACAAAATTTAAGTTCTCAACTTGGCTAACTACAGTGATGACTTCTGTGTACAAATGTTATGCTTCCATCAAAGCAGTTTAAATTTGGTTGGGAGGGCTGGAGCGGTGGCTCAGGGGTTTCGGCGCTTGCCTGGCAGGCACGAGGACCCGGGTTCAAACCCCAGCACCACATACACAACTAAGTGTTGGAGAAACGAAGGCCATGTGAAAAACTAAAATAAAGTTGTTTCTCTCTTTCTCTGTCTCTCTCACTGTCCCTCTCTCTTTAAAAAAAAAATAAATAAATAAATAAATAAATTTGGTTGGGAGTCAGTTGGCTAATGTACCAGATGTAATATCAGCACTAAAACTATGGGAAATAAGCTGGGCATGGTGGCGCATGTCTGTACTCCCAACCACTCCAGAAGCATAGAGATTGCATGTTCAAAACCAACCTCAGCAACTTAGCAAGGCCCTGTCTCAAAATAAAAAATTAAAAACCAAGCTGGGGATGTTGCTCAGTGATTAAATGTCACTGCATTCAATCCCTGGTACCCAAAAACGACTGCAGGATGGGACTGGAGTCATGGCCGAGCAGTTACGGTGCTTTCCTGGCATGTGCAAGGACCCAGTTCAAACCCCAGCATCACAAACACAACTAAGGGTTGGAGCAATGAAGGCCACACGAAAAACTAAATACAGTTGTTTCTCTCTCTTTCTCTCTCTCTCTCTCTCTCTGTCCCTCTTTCTTTAGGAAAAAAATAACTGAAGGAAATATGGCTCAAATCTTGACTTACAAGAAATATAAATAATAATAAAACCATACAACTGCACGAGTATATTTTATATAGCAAAAAAAAGCAAATAACTGGTACAAATAAAATTATATGCCAAATATTACTGCAACAGGAACACCTAGATACAATTTTATAAGATAAATGCAAATGCAGGGTGAGTTATCCTTTCTAGATAGAATATTTCCAGACTCTCCAATCCTTCTATCTACCATCTCTCCCTGAAGCAACCTCAGATCCTGGAAAGAACATGGGCAGGGATACAGATCTGAACTCATTCCAGCTCTACCACTGAGCAGCCTTGAGAAAAGCTCTGGTTTCCTGACATGTAACGTGGAGATTATAGAATGCAATTAACTTTGTGGAATATTAAATGAAATGGAATATTTAAACCATTTAATGCAGTATCTGGCTTATATTAGATTCTCAATTTAAAAAAAAAAAAAACTTTTTTCCCTTTCTTCCAAATTCCTATATCACCTGAGTACTAGTCAACGCTAGGTGACTCACACAGGCCATCATTTCCAAGCAACATGACTAAAACTGTGCCTCTACATCCTCTTTCCTTTCTGCTGCCATCATTATTCATCTAATTGTCCAACTAAGAAACTAGAGCACTGGGGCTGGAGCAGTGGCTCAGCAGTTACAGCACTTGCCCAGCATGCGCAAGTACACGGGTTCAAACCCCAGCACCCATGTACACAGCTAAGTGTTGGAGCAACGAAAACCATGTGAAAAACTCAATAAAAATTGATTCTCTCTGTCTCTCTGTCTCTCTCTCTCTTAAAAGAAAGAAACAAAGAGAAAGAAAGAAAGAAAGAAGGAAAGAAAGAAAGAAAAAGAAAAAAGAAACTAGAGCATCTGCCTACATTCCACTCTCCTGCTCACCTCTGAATGTGCTTGGGAAACTCCTACTCTGCCTTCCAGATTTGGTTAAGGTGCTACCTCTTCTGGAAAAAGCATGAATTTCTCTGCTCTGCTTAGACTAAGTTAAGTTCTTCTGCTCTCATATTCTCAAAGCACCCCATAAGCACCTTGGTTAGAGAACGAGTCACACTGTGCTACTGTGACTTTTTTCACCCCACCAGGCTGAGTACTTTTAGACAAGAGGTTGTATCTTATTTAAAGATTTGTGGGCTGGAGCGGTGGCTCAGAGGTTTTGGGGCTTGCCTGGCAAGCACGAGGACACAGGTTCAAACCCCAGCACCATGTACACAACTGAGTGTTGGAGCAACTGAGGCCATGTGAAAAACTAAATAAAGTTGTTTCTCTCTTTCTCTCTCAAAAAAATAAATAAATAAAGTTTTAGAAAAAAGGGGGGAGGGTGTTATAAGGCAAGCAATTTAAAACAAAGGGTCTACATAAAAATAATCTACAAATAAGGCTTTGAAAAGATCAGTTTCAGCATTAGTAAAATTTTGAGCCAAATGCTTTTTCATAAGAGGCTGTCCAAAGCGTTAAGAATATTTAGCAGCATCTCTGGTCTCAGTCCACTAGATGCCAGTAGCAACATTCCACCACCACCAGTCCCAATAACTAAAACTATCTCTAGACATTAACAGATGCACCCTAGGGACCAACATTGCTCTCTTTGAGACTTTGAAATTCAATGGTCTCTGAACAACACCTTTCAATCATTTGTGTATTCTGCAACTCTCAAAGACTTAAAACCCATATTGCTATTAAATGTACAAGTCTGAAAAACATAAAAACATTTTTAAAAGCAGAGCCCAAGCAGAGCACACCTGCAATCCCAGCAATTTGGGAGGCCGAGGCAGGAAAATAGGAAATTAGAGACCAGCCTCAGCAACTTAGTGAGACCACTGAGCACCTTAGTGAGACCCAATCTCAAAATAAAATTTTTAAAAATTATAAAAGAACTGGGGATGTACAGTGGTAGAGTGCTCCTGGGTTTGATCCAGTGCTCCCCAAAAAAAAATGGAACACAAGTTTTAAGGGTTGAAAATGGATATTTTCATGCTTTTAAAGATTTAATACCTTTTCCCCCCTCAGCACAAAGGATGGACTCCTGGGACACTTCACCACTGAGCTACATCCACAGCCCTTTTTATTTTTTTTATTTTTGCAACAGGGTCTCCCTAAATTGCCAAGACTTGCCTTCAATCTGCCATCCTCCTGCCTCAGCCTCCAAGTCTCTGGGAATCCAGGTATGTACCACCACACCCAGCTAATACTTTTCTTATATAAAGGATGTGTGAAAATTGCTTTCCAATCTTAAAATATACTGTTCCCTAGAACAAATAAAGACATTTTGAAGGAAATATGATACTCTTATTTTCAGGTGACTATTTGGTATCAACAAAGAGCCTTTTCTTTGGCCTAAACATAAAATGAAGGTGTGGAATAATGAAGTAATTGTACAGTTGAAAATAGTGAAATGAACTCACATCCTTCGTAGAGGAATAGTCATATTACCCTTTCTCAGGCCAAGAAAATCCCCATGGTTCTAAGCCACATAGAAGACTTTCAGATGTCACAAAATACTTCCAGTCTCCTTCTTTATTCTCCCATCCCACTATTCTCTATTTTCTAATGACTGAACAGTGAAATTTCCTTCATAAGTCACCAAGCTAATGTCCAGATGCTGTGTGGGAAAATTCAGCCTCCCTTCCCTTAAAATTAAAATTCTTATTTGATAACATCAAAATCCGCATTCAAAGATGAATGCAAAGGTAGTAAGTGACTGGTGCTTTCCAACTGCTACCCAAATCAGGTAAGGGAATAGCATTGCGGAACTGTCTTCCAAGTTCTCATACAGATGATAGTAGAAATTCTCTAACTGAAAGCTGAATTCCTAAGCCAGGAATTACCACAAAACTGAAGTCTCTGCTCATACATAATCCCTAATCCCAAAGCATTCAAAGAGAGTTGAAGACACACACGTCTTATATATAAACAAAGAAAGAGGTGGAAAGCTTGGATTCTGATGCCCAATGAGCTAGATCCAGATTCTCTGCTCTGCTACCTCCCAGGTCATGACACTGGGACTTTCCATTTCAACCTCTGTGTGCTTTTATCTTCATCTAACCAACGGAGGCAACAGCTGTGCCTACTTCTTAAGGCTACTATGAAGAACAAATGAGTGAATATTTATAATGTTTAATAATTAATTAATACTTATAGAATGGCATCTCCCTCATAATACATATATATATATATATATTTGCAAAACATAATCCCTTTATTCTTTCAGTCCCTTCCTCCTTTTTCTGCATCTGTTTTGATCCTTCTTTCCAGTTTCCCATCAAAATGTTAGAAGGTAAGAGCTGGTAATGTGCAAGGTACCAGTCTAAACTGCCTTCTCTGAGCAGTTTTTAAATTTCCCCTGAAGGGGCTGGAGCAGTGGCTCAGCAGTTATGGCGCTTGCCTGGCATCTGCCAGGACATGAGTTCAAACCCAGCACTACATACACAATGAAGTGTTGGAGCAACAAAAGCCACATGAAAAACTAAATAAAGTTGATTCTCTCTTTCTCTCTCTCTCTCTCTCCCTCTCTCTTTAAGAAAAAAAATCCCCTGAACACCCCAAAATACAGAAAAATCACCAAAGCTTAAAGAAATGAATCTGTAGCAGCACCCCTTCAGTGAAGAGTTGGATTCTCTGTTGGAGGGACTCTCCCTTGCCTGGTCCGCACATTCCTAAGGCTTGCCCTGGGGAGAGAAGTAATGCAAATTCATACCTTTTACAAATTTAGATAAAAACTAAGCAGCCTCAAATGTCTGCACTCGAGCATATGGCAATTGTGGCACTGTCTTGGAATGAGTCATCTTCAACCCAAGTTAGAAGCAAGCACAATTTCCAGATGTCAAAAATATATTTTTCATTAAACAGAAAATCAAGCAAGATGGAATGTGGTTTTTAATACTGCTTATTTTACTAGCTGTTAATGTTTACTCACTTCTGATTTTCCTCAGATTATCCCCTTGTAAGCTGTGGCCTAAATGCATTTGAATTGCTTTGAGTATCCCAAGCAATCCTTACTACCATGGAAACCAAACCAAGGAGGTGCAAGATGACTCCTCTGGGGCATAATCTGGTGCTCTGGATACTTTTGATTGGTTGCTCCCTGTCTGACAGCCCCTCTCTGAAATGCAATTCTGTTTGTTGGATTTATTTTTATTATCCACAGGAGCACACAATTCACCAAATAGTGGAAAGTGTCATTCATCTATCAAAGTGCTTCTAGAGAGACATAGGTAGCAGCAGAGGCCACAAATCCAGAAGTGTGAGAAAGCATGAGCAGATTGCTCCAGCAGGATCTAAACATTTGCTCAGTTGTTTGGAGGTAATCTGTACCTTTTAAATTTTTATTGGTGAAGGAGAAAAGAGTATGGCCTTGGGTCCAAAGAATTCTACCTAATAGCCTGGCTCTTGACAATGTCAGTGTGCAGTTGCATAATTCTGTATAAAAGGCATATGAAATAGTAACAATAGAGAACAAATGTGAGAAATATCCAATTCTTGAATTTGTTGTTAAAGTATTTATAACCTTGATAAAAACACTTAGCTGAGACTTCTTTCTCACCATTTATAGAGTAGAGAATTAGGGCTTGGGTTCAAGATTAATGTTTGCAGGCTAGTGAATCCTTTGGATGAAAGATTAGACAACAAGAATGAATATAATTTTCCTTGCCTATTTCATAAATCCACAACAAAGATGAGGGGGAAATGTCAAGGTCAAGGCTTTCTATCTTGTTTAGAAAATACCATCTGAGATATTAGCATCCATCTCAGCCAGGTAAGGCATACCGCTCTCTTTCCGAAAATAACTAGGGTCATGAAATTTGTACAAAATATTTGTGAATTTTGGATTCATCATTTCTTCTCTGTTTCTTTTTTCTTTTTTTTTTTTTTAAGAGAGAAGGACAGTGAGAGAGAGACAGAGAGAATCAATTTTTATTGAGTTTTTCACATGGCCTTCATTGCTCTGACACTTAGTTGTGTATGGGAGTGCTGGGGTCTAACCCATGTACTCACACATGCTGGGCAAGCACCGCTGAGCCACCGCTCCAGCCCCTGTTTGGAATTTCTTGAAATTAGCTGTCATATGTCATGCATAGGCAAAGAGACCAGTTTCTTCTCAGAATAAATAATATCACAACTATGAAAAGACACAAAGGCCAAAGTTGGACAAGATGAGTCTACCTGACCTTCATCCTGTACATGAATGACCATGGCATTTAAACACCGAAAGATTAAAACACTGACAACTAAGGTTAATCTGTATAGTAAAGTTCCTGTACAATCATAAGACATATGCTAATAAATATTTTCACAGATGCTTCTAATAGGAAAATTGGCATGGAAGGTGTACTGACAATTTATGTCAGTGAATATAAAATTAGTTCATAAAAACTTGAAAGGAATTTAAGAAGTAATCAGATAAACAAGAAAACTAATTAGGAAAGCAACTTAATTATTTTATTCCCACAGCATTATGGAAGGTGCAGCAGACAGATATCATATCTATGGCCACCAGCATCTTTTCAACAAATTTTTATATTTGGAGAAGTTCCCAAGTTATGAGTCTTGCTTTGTCTCCCAACCTCCTCCCTCCAAGTCCTGGAGATTGAACCCAGGGGTACTTTACTACTGCTTAGGTATATACTTAAGTACATCCCCAGCCCTTTTTTGTTTTATTTTGATTTTTGTTTGTTTGTTTTGGGGGGGGTGTTTTTTGTTTTTGTTTGTTTTGTTCTGTTTTGTTTTGGAGACAGGGTCTCATTAAGCTGCTCAGACTGGCCTTGAACTTGTGATCCTCCTGCCTCAGCCTCCTGAGTGGCTGGGATTAGAGGTGAGTGCCACCATACCTGCCTTGAGTCCTGCTTCTCAAGGAAGAGTACGTAAATCATTCATACCTGGTGGTATACACCTGTAATCCCAGCAACTGGGAAGGCTGACAGGAGGATTGCAACTTTGAGGCCAACCTCAGGAATTTAATGAGACCCTGTCTCAAAAAATAAAATAAAATAAAAGTAAAATGGCTGGGATGTCGCTTTGTGGCAGAGCACTCCAGGTTCAGTCCTTCATACCAAAGGAGGGGAAAAAAAGAAAAGAAAAAGAAAGGATCCCAAGTCTGAAGTGTGGGAAACTCAGCAATTCCTTGTCTGGCAAAATTCAGAACTCATATTCCCAACCTCCTTGACAATACAGATGTAGATATGTAACTTAGCTCTGACAATCAAATTCAACCAACTGAGACTTTGATATAGACAAGGGCAATAGGGAAATCTAGGTGCTGTACAGAATTCATCTTCTGATGGAAATGACAGCTAGAGTGTACCACTTTGAAAGCACAAGCCAGTACCTAGACTCAGTTGATGAGTTGTGTTGTTGTCTTTTGACCTAGTCTTCTCTGGAACATCCCATAGTATGATATGGGCCTGCTTCATGGCTATGTAGCCTCCCCAGATTTATTTCCTGGATTTCTGGAAAGACCAATAAATCCCTTCGTTTGCCACTAAGGACACTGATATTATAGTATAGTTATTTGTGCATCCTAGATACAAATGTAAATTGGAGCCCCTCTTTTGTAAAGGGCTGTAGTATCATATGTCAAGATCCAGATCTTTGACTCACTGTACTTAGAAGAATGTATGCTAACAAAATAGTCCAAAGGAAGGAAAGAGCAATACAGATGAAATGATAAAAATTCTAGTGGATTGGAAACAACCTGAAGGTTCACCAATGAGGGATGAGTTAGTTCAGGAATGGTATACTCTTGGTAATCAGGATGACACCAGCATTTCTACACAGTAGGAGTTTGAAATAGACTACTGTAGGAGGGAGGCCAGAGGACTTGCAGCTGCATTTATATAGAACAAATACTTTCTTTACTTAGACTGAATATTTATATGGGGGTTGTCATAGTCTGTTTTCTGTTGCTATAGCAAAATATTTGAGGTGGAATAAAGTAAAAAGGAGAGGTTTAGTTACCTCAGTTTTGTAGACTGAGAGTCCAAGCAGCTTCATCAGTTTGACCTCTAGTGAGGGCCTTCTGGCTATATCACAACATGGTGATGGCATCATGGTGGAAGTACATGCAAGAGAGAGAGGGAAGTTACATGGAGAGACAGAAAACTAAAGGCCAGGAAGAGGCCAGACTCATTATAACCACATGGGAATTCACTCCTTCAAGACCCAACCCACTCCCAGACAAGCATTAATAAATTCATGAGGGTAAAGATTCTATGACCTAATTACTTTCTAATAGTTTCCACCAACCCAACACTACCACACTGGGGACCAAACTTCCAGCACAAGAAACTTCAGAGGACACATTCAAACAATATCCAAACCATAACAAGTTAGCCTGTGGGGTATGAAGAAGGGGACCAGTGGATCTGAAACCAGCTCCAACTATCTCCCCTGGGGCTGCCACTATTAGCAAACTATTGCAATGAATTAAAAAAAAATTAGAAAGTTTATGCAACAATATTTTTAAAAAGGCTCACAACATCTGTTTGAATAAATACAACAAAATACAAAACTATATCCATGCTGTGATTTCTATAGTTATATAAAAAAATTGAAATTTGAGCCATATCTGGAAGGAAGCAGAAAAACTGAATTCAATAAATATTTCATTCCCATTTTCTGCTAATATTGTTCAATGCAAAAAGTATCTTAAGTATTCAAAGTTCCATCCTCTCTTTAATAATGAGTCAGTGAGGGGCTGGAGCGGTGGCTCAGCGGTTATGGCGCTTGCCTGGCAAGTGCGAGGACCCGGGTTCAAACCCCAGCACCACGTACACAACCAAGCGTCTGAGGAATGGAAGTCATGTGAAAAACTAAATAAAGATTGCTTCTCTCTTTCCCTCTCTCTCTGTCCTCTCTTTCTTTTAAAAAAAAAAATAATAATGAGTCAGTGATATTAGAAGTGATATGTCCATCTGCTCAGTGAGCACAACTTTGACACATATTGTCTTTTGGCAGATTTAAACTCCATTGGACTCCAGGTCATGGGACTACTTCTGGTGTTCAAGGATCCACAGGAAAAAAGAAAAAAGGCATTTCTTTATGAGATCACCAGCCACATAGGTCTTTCCACCAGAACAATAAATATACACTTGCTCACACGGAGCATGGGAACTGCTGGTGGGAGAGTAAATTGGCAAACATCTTTGGCGTTCTCTAATAAAGTTAAATATATCCACATCCTATGACCTAGAAATTCTACTCCTAGAAACTATTGCCACATATGCTCCAGTAAATATGCACAAGAATGTTTGTGATAGCTCCAAAAACTAAAATCAATTGGAATGTTCAACAGCAGTAGAATGGATTTTAAAGTGGGTAAAAATATGGTGTAATCGTGTAACATTATATAACCATGAATATATTCTAATTACATTTAGACTCAACACAATGGACAAAGCTCATAAATGAAGTGATGAATGAAAGTAGCAAGTTATATTATATGATTCCATTTGTAAAAATTTAAGACCTGGCAAAATTAAACTGTTATTAAGGGATGCCCACAAAATGAGTAAAACTATAAAGGAAAGAAATGTTTATCACAAATGTCAAGATAGGGTTACCTCTGGGAGGGAAAGGGAAAAGGGGCTGAGTTTGGAAAGGGTACCTTGGGACTTCTGGCCTGGCAGCCATTCTTTCTTAATGAAAAGGTGATTTTGCAGAAGTTTACATCATCGTTTCACATTGAACAGTCTCACATTTGTGATTTACCATCCTCCCTGTGTGTTATAGTCATATATTGGTACCAGGGATTGAAGTCAGAGGTGCTTCATCACTGAGATACATCTCCAGCCCCTTTTTAATTTTTATTTTGAAACAGGGTCTGACTAAGTTGCTTAGGGCCTTGCTAAGTTGCTGAGGCTGGCTTTGAACTTGCAGTCATACCATCTCAGTCTCCCAAGTCACTAGGATTACAGGCATGTACCACTGTACCCGGCTATCATTTATATTTTTAAAAACAAAAGAACAAAAGCAGTGAGAGCCTTAAAAAAAAAAAAAAAAAAAAAAGCCCATAGGTCAGGAGTGAGGCTGTAGATAAATCACCTTCAGGTCACTGAGGCTGTAGAGAAATCACCTTCAGGTCACTGAAACTGGAGGCAAAGGTGTTGAACAAGTAAGTTGAAACCTGGATTAATGACACAGAGCCACCTCCAGAATTTGTTACCAAGGAGGAGAGTGGTTCAGAATCACTACTTAATGAATCAAGGTGATCTTTTGAATTCTTCCATGAGGAGTCTAAACCACCAGGAATTGTACCTTCTGGAAGGCTCTGCGACAATGGAAATAAGAGCTCTCTCCGAGCTCTAGAGCCTAGTGCACAGGGAAAATTCATCCTCTCTTGGTTGTGTCTACACCCTTCCTGGTCTGTCTTCACCCTCAGTTTCAAGAAACTCAAAAGGGAGGCATGGACGGGTCCTCAGACACAGCATGGTTGCAGTTTCTGGATCCAAATTAGGGTTGCCTGCCCATCAGTACCATGAGGGTCATGAACAACTGGCCAATCCCCACAGGGCTTAGTGACCCATGAAAGGGGCTCTGAGATGTTGCGGAAAAACATTTTAAGGAGTGAGCCTAGAGGCAGGACTCAAGCTATTGTAAATGGAATATAGATTAGTAGAAGAGTGAGGAGCAAGAGTTCTTCCTACAATGCATTATATCCAGCGAGGTCACCTGACTCACTCTCAGTGTTTATAACTGCTGCCCAGGAAGATTGGAAGCTAAGTCTCCTAGCGCAGTCCTCAAACCAACTCAACAAGAAAAATCCTAGCAGTTGTTCAGGTGATGGTCAGTATGGAAAGACTGCCCCAGGCTAAACATTCCATCAAGACCCAAAAGATTGTATTGAATACCTGTGTGTTGTTTAAAGCTCAAGACCTGAGGATTTGTTTAGTGTTGTCTTCCCGGAATCCTATTAAACTTTCAAAAAAGCGAAACAGATTACTCAATGATCTTGCAGTATACAGCTAAGCTTAACTTTCTATTGACTGGATCATTTTTACAGTTCTGTAGGGGTGGAGGTGAACTTATAAATTCTTGTTTGATACAGATATAAGTAATTTCTGTCTGGCAGAACAGATAACTTCAAACACTATAGTTATAGCCCTGTTTGACATCAACCAATTTTGTATAAACCCTGTCTAAAATAGCTAGTGTTATGATTTAGAGGTGAGTTGTCCTCCTAAAATTCATGTGAGACAATGCAAGCAAGTTTAGAGGTGAAGGTTATGGGAGCTTTAACCTAATCAGTGCATTAATCCCCTGATAGGGATCAACTGGATGGTAACTGTAGGAGGGTCAGGTGTGGCAGAAGCTGGGGTAGATGGGGGATGCCCTTGGGGGTTTTATTTTGTTGTAGTGAGTAGAACACTCAATCTCTCTCTCTCTCTCTCTCTCTCTCTCTCTGTGTGTGTGTGTGTGTGTGTGTGTGTGTGTGTGTGTGTGTGTGTGTGTGATGCCCTGAGCCACTTTTCTCCACCTCACTCTTCCACCATGATGCTCAGCCTCACCTCAGCCATGAGGAATAGACCTGGCTGGCTGTGGACTGAGACCTCTAAAACCATGAGTCCCCAAATAAATTTTTCCTCCTTGAAATTGTTCTTGTCAAATCTTTTGGTCACAGCAACGGACTTTTCCCCCACTTCTTTATTTTTTTAAATGTGTAGAAATTTCACATTTTTAATATGTTCAAATCTGTTGAGCTATTTACTTAAAGCTTCTTTCATTTCAAGCTTATGAAGTCCTTTCTCACCATGATGGCAGATTAACAGTTATCTTTACATCTATATTTTTCAACCTTTCATATTTTCATTTTCTTTTTACATTTAACCTTTAATCACTAGTAATTTATTTTACTGTTAACGATAAAAGGTACATCTGACAATTTTTCCTAGTTGTTCATATGTTTTTCAGCTACTTATTGCACAGCTCTATTTTTCTTAACAAATTTTAAATGTCAATTTTATCAGGTATTCAATTATTGTGTGTTGAGGAGTTGTGTTCAGACATTTCTGTTCTGTTCCATTTATTGCTGTAGTAGCCTCATGGGTTTCATTGATCACACTGATTGATTGCATTATATATTGAAATGCCTAGTGATGCAAGCCTCCATTTTGTTATTGTTCTTTTACGTTTTCCTGACTCTTCTCATCAATATATTGGACAGATTTGTTTTTCTAACTTGAGTATCCAGCTAAATGCATGTGTATACATGACCTATACTTTCATTTCACCTACTACTATTTATAGTAAGAAATATCTATTAAGAATTGATCTGAGGTCTAACATCGATGCAAGTGTTTTAAGTGCAGGAACTCATATAATGCTAGCAGTGAACTGAGAATGTAGGTCAGCGGTAGAGAACTTGCCTACCGTGTATGAGACCCTGGGTTCAATCCCCAAAACCAACATATAATGTTAGCAGCTAGGCCAATAGGTGAGTGCCTTTATAACCATGTTTTACAGAAGAAATGGAAGCAAAGAGAGGCATGATAAATTTTGCAAAAGATCACACAGCCAGCTTGTGGCTAAGCTCGCTATTACATGTAATTCACTCACTAAACCCAATCTGACCCCACAGCTCATTCCCTTTATAGCAAGAATAAATATTGTCTTAATTTTTTTAACTGTAAATACTACAATGTAATAACCGTTTGTGATACTATAGCAACAAAAGCACTTCATATCAGCCTCATGTGCACATTCTGTATGTAGCAATAAACTTTTTCCCTTCAAAGTGATTGTCTTAATCCATTTTTCATTACTAAAATAAGACACCCGAGTAAGCTAGTTTATAAAGAAACAGGCTTATTTCGGCTCACAGTACTGGAGGTTCAAAGTCAAAGCGGCTACATCTGGAGATGGCCTTCTTACTGGCAAAGTCCTCAAGTTGCTCAGAGTATCACATGGCAAGAAACAGGGAGCACCTATGTACGTGCGTCCCGGTTCCCTCCCTCTTCTTACATACACAGTAGTCAATCATGGAGGCTCCAACCTGATGAGCCCATGCAATCCTAATCACCTCCCAAAGGCCCCATCTCTAAATACCATGGGGATTAAATTTCATCCCATGAACCCTTGGGGGAGACACTCAAACCATGTCAAAACCACAAAAGTGTTGAAGGATGGAAATCTCTCCAAATTACATTTCCCTCCCAATAAGAGAGGGAAAAAAGGAGCAGACTATTATCAGAATGGCCCTGGACTTGGCAATAGGGAGACAAAACTTCTAGTCCTTGCTTTATTGCAAGCTAGCTCCTCCTCCCCATCCCAAAATATTTTCCTAATTATCTGTATCCCCGGATAAAATTCCACAATTACAGATTAATTCCTCCAGGTTAACCCTCCAAGATGTGACTAGCCCTTGACACCTGTCATCTACAGTATAGTATCATTTTAATTCCTCCTAACCAGGAAATTAGCTCCACCATTATAGGAGTGGTCATGGCTCAACAAAGAGATGGCAGCAGAAGGTGATGCTCTTCAGCAACCTGGAAAGGGGGTACTGTGAGAGGAAGGGGTGTGTGATGGGGGAACACAAATGACAACTACACAGAGAGAGCAGCACTGTTATGTCTGGTGGCCATGGGTGGAGAGTTGGGAGGCCGAGAGCAGGAAGCCCTTGAATGAAGAGGATGTGGGGAGAAGTTTCCTCAGGGCTGGTGCTGGATGCAGCTGAACATTTGGAAAGGAGATCTTCCTCAAGATCAGGGAGGAAGGAGGGAATATGAAGTGTCCATCCCCTTGACATTCACCCAGAGTCTGAAGATCCCTAGAAGAGGCCCACAGGAGGCTGGGTCTAAACTTGTATTTTTTTTTATTTTTTTTTTAAAGAGAGGGGGGCAGTGAGAGAGACAGAGAAAGAGAGAAACAACTTTATTTAGTTTTTCACATGGTCTTAGTTGCTCCAACACTTAGTTGTGTACATGGTACTGGGATTTGAACCCAGGTCCTTATGCTTGCCAGGTAAGCACGGAAACCGCTGAGCCACCGCTCCAGCCCCCTAAACTTGTAAACATGCACACGAAACACCATAAAAATGGACAATTTGTTAGATTTTTCTCATATCCTCATGCTTGTGAACTTCTTCAATAAAGTTCTTGGAACATTCTGCCTCTATTCTACCAAATCTTCCATTCTTCACTGCCATAGTAATGCTGATTTTTGAATTCCAACACCACAGAAAAGAGTATGGGGGTGGTGGGGAGCCCTGCAAGTTACCTTTTATGTAAATATATCACTTTTATATAAATTTTTAAGTACTCACACAAACACACTCTCTCTTTGTTATATTGTGGTATGCACAGAATCATTTAGGTGTTTTGCTGAATATTCAAGAAATGAATGCCTATTGTAAAAACTCAATGATATGGAAAAAGAAGTCAAATTCCTCTGTCACTTTACAGAATGCTCTGACCAGAATGTTTTTTTTTTTTTTTTTAATGGAATTGGAAATTGAGCCCATGGACACTGAGCCCAGCCTTTTTTATTTTAACTTTGGGACAGAATCTTGCTAATTGCCCAAGCTGACCTATTGCAATCCTCCTAAGTCAGCCTCCCAAAGCTAGGATGCACCACTGCACCTGGTCTCCCAGATTTTTTTTAGGTGAGATCATACTGTTCTGCAATCAGCATTTTTGCTTAGCATAATATGATAAACACCACATTGTGTCAGATGAGACACTCCATCTTCTCTGCTAATGGTTACATAGCATTCTACTATACTTGCTGCTTCATAATTCATTCAGCAAACTTACTGAATAGGCATTTAACTCATTACACTTTTTTCTCTATCATATATTATCTTTGTGCTAGTTGTTGCCAAAGTATGAATTTCCTGTTATGGTTTAGATATTAGATATCCCCAAAAAGCTCAAGTGTGAGACATTGCAAGAAGGTTTAGAGATGAAATGACTGGGTTTTGAGAGCCTTAACACAATCAATGTGTTAATCCCCTATTAAGGATTAACTGAGTTGTGACTGGAGGCAGGTGGGGTGTGGCTGGAGGAGGGGGGTTATTGCAAGCATGCCTTTGGGGCATACATTTTGTCAGCAGTGAGAGGATTCTCTTTCTTTCTCTCTGCTTCTTGGTGATGTCCCCAATTGCTTCTGTCTGCCACTCATTTCTGCCACGATGTTCTTCATACCCCAGGAATAGAGCCATCTATCTATGGACTGAGATCTTTGAAACCATGAATCCCTGAATAAGCTCTTCCTCCTAAAATTGTTCTTTTCAGGTCTTTCAATTACAGCAGTGCAAAAGCTGATGAAAGTATTTCTTTAGGAAAGAGGGGCTAAATCACACATATATCAAATTTCCCTGCACATATTCATATTTCCACTGTTCATTTATGTTCTTCGCTATGTCCTTTGGTGGTGTCAAACTTTTTCCAGGAAGATGTTAAACTTTTCCTGTTGTTCCTTGTTCCTTTTTACACTTGATAGAACAGAGGTTAAGAGAGAGCTGAAGGATTCTTCAACTGGGGGCATCTTTTATCCTTTTGATCTCTAGCTACTGAAAAGTGTACCTGGAGGAGCACAACCACAGGGTAGGGGGCTCTGTCCTCTGTGCTCACAGTCATTTAATTAAATCTTCACTGTTCTGGTGAAAATGAGTCAAGAGAGAAAGTGCATTGTTTTAGGCTTGATCATTGGCATCACATGACAATATCAGGGAGGACCTGCTGGTACTAAGGACTACACTTTGCACCAACTTATAAAAAGATCAAAGTCTCAGTGTGATCTCTTCTGGGGCCACTTTGCTGCATTTTCTTCCTCAGCACATATTATTATCTTTAAACCCTACCAGAATGGTAAATGAGAGGCGGAGATTATGAGAATCCCAACAGAGACAATGCCGATGGCACTCTCAAAAGGAGGGAACAAAACTGCAGAGCAAATTACACTGTGTTACAATTGGTTTGTGAACTCCAGGAGGAGGTGTGTTGGGCTAAGAATCAGGCCATAGTGCCTACTGGAAAATGGAAAAAGGAGAGAAGTGGAAAGAAAAGGAAAGGAAGGACAGAAGCAAAGGAGGGAGGAAGAAGAAAGAGGGAAAGGAAGAGAAAGAAAGAGAAAGTGCGCCAGGTCAGGAATGGAGGTCTTCTAAATCTCCCAAACTGGGGCCACATCATTCATGACAGAATTGAAGTGTGGCTGCTGAAGAAATTCACAAATTTAACTGAAGGGAACCCAACAAACATGCACCTATCATCTCCTGAGTCTCCTCCTTCCCCAGCAGACCTTGTAATTAAATGCTGTGGCCTTTCCACAGCATCCTGTCAGGGGCTGCCTAGACTTCCTGTGATACTCCAGTCCATCTCCAAACTGGCACACTTTGTGCCCCCCATCTTCCTTCCCTTTTGCTCCTTTCCCTCCCTTTTTTCATGCCTTCCATCGCAATTGCTGACAATGAGCAATGGCAAATGAGCCTCCTATCGCTTCTTTGCTCTATACAAATGCCTTCTCCCTTGTCTGCAAACTGTCTCAGGCCCTCCCTATTCTGAAGGATTTCTTTCTCCAACTGTGTTCAAGTTAAAACTTCCTTCATCTCCATTCACTTTATTTTATTACTTCATGGTTTCCCAATGAGTTCTCAAGGCTAGGAAGCAGCTACAGTGTGAGTGGGCATGCATACAAGTGAGTGAGTGTGATTGAGTGCGTGTGAGTCTTTAGTGAATTGCGCATGTGTGAGAGTGCATGTGTGTGAGTGTGCAAGCACCATCTGCTTCACTCCATGTGGATGGGAACCCCTCTGTTGCTTGAAGTGGAAGTGTAGACTCTAGGGCAGGGGCTTTCAACAACAGCTGCTCAATAGAATTACTTGAACAGTTTTTAACAATCCCTATGCCCAGGCTGCCGCCCACACTGATTATATCAGAATCTCCCAGATGAGACCAGGCATAAGTACTTTTTACCAGCAGCACAGCAATTCCAATGTGCAGACGAGTTGAAAAACTCTCCTCTGGGAGAAGTTGATATATTAGTGAACTACTGAAATTAACAATCTCCCCTTCGTTGCTATCATTTTCAGATGGAAGCCATGATGGCTCATACCAAAGAAACTGCCAGCAGCAATTAAGCAAAATTCTGACAGTGTCAGATTTGAATTAATGTCCTTTTCAGCCCCAGGTAAAGCATCTGAACAATATAATGCTGATTCTCTTCTACTCCCAATGCCGTGAACTGCTGATTCCCTGGTAAAATGGAAAAAGTTGTGAGTCACAGAGATGACCTGGGCTTCTGCTATTGGTGCTCTCTACTCTGTGGTTTCTCGTGTCACAAATCGTGTGTGCATGTGAGGCGGAGAAAAGTTAGGCAGTTCAGTGTAGGCAGAACAATGTGGGTGGATAAGGAGAAAATTAACTGATGGTCATCTTGAGAGGGCAAAGACATCCCCCAATGCTAATAAGGGTCTGACAAGGTAGGCCCAGATGCAGACACTCCCTGCTGCTAAGGAAGGAACCACATTCTTTCTATTGGCACCTAAGGCATGGACCAAAGACTGGACCAGAATTCCCCATGCCTGTGACCTAGATACAGGGGCAGGGAAGCAGTGACCAATTCAGGAGAGGACATTCTATAAAAAGGGCAAACCTCACTGCCTCATTGGCTCTGTCCCCTTCCCCCACCCTGGGGGAAATCTGTTCTTTTCCCTGTGCTTTACTTTCTATAAAATAAAATCTGTCTACTATGCTTGCCTCGGTGTCCCTCGGTTTCATTCGGTTTCATTCATTCTTTGACTCCTAGAGGACACAAACCCGACATCACAAGCACGTATGTATGTGTGTGCACAGGTGTGTGTCTTCATGCATTTGTGGTGTGCTTGTGTGCACATCTTCATGCCCACATGCCTACGTTTTCCCCTTTTCTTTTCTAGTGTTTGTTACTGAGTTTGGCAGAAGAAAAGGAAGAGGTGATGGAGTGTTGCCATCCAGTCTTGTCTGTTTCTATTGGCCTTAATAATGATTTTTCTATAGCATTGTTACCTCATAAACACTTCTTTGCTAAACACTGTATAGACATTATCTTGCTCAATTTCAACAACTTCATGAGATAGGTATATTTCCATTTTACAGAGGAGGAAACAAAGAAGCACAGACATTAAGCTTGCCTGGAGGAAAACTATTAAAATGTGTTGAGGTCAATTTGACTCCATTTGATTTCAAAGTCCAGGGATGTTATAGTGTTTTGGGAGGAATTTCTGAGGCTAACCATGTGCTTTTTTTTTTTTAAAGAGAGAAGGACAGTATGAGAGAGAGAGAGAGTGAGACAGAGAGAATCAATTTTTATTGAGTTTTTTCACACGGCTTTCGTTGCTCAAACACTTAGTTGTGTATGTGGGTGCTGGGGTTTGAACCGGCGTACTTGTGCATGCCAGGCAAGCGCCCTAACCACCGAGCCACCGCTCCAGCCCAACCATGTGCTTTTTATCCACTGCTGAGTATTAGTAAAATGTACTCTGAACCTTAAGAAGTTATCTTTACTCATCAGACCCATCATTATAGATTACAGATCCCTAATAAGTTATGGTTTAAATTGCTAAACAGTGCTATGTCCAAATTGGGCACTTAAATGGATGAGTGGATGGATGGATAAATCAATACATAAATGCACAGGTAAACAAATGAGTGAGACCTCTAACTGTAACCCACGTTATCTTCCCTATTAGATAAAGCTACTTGAGGGGAGGAAATGTTGACTGCATGCCTAGCATAATCCTGGCACTCACCAAGTATTCATTTAAGTGCAAAGAAGTAGGAAATAAGTAGCAATACAGGTAACTGAATGCAAAATTATTATTGGCAGGAGTTGAAGAAAATAAATTGTAATTCAATCTTTCCATAGAGTGAGAAGCCCTACCTAAATCCAGCAGGGGGAGTAGTGAAGGAAGTGATACCAAAGAGGTGGTTGAAAATTGAGAAATGCCAGGAAATTCTTCATATTGTCTCTATTAAAATATCCCTATGTTTGAATATACAAATTTTAGAATATATTTTCCATTTTAATGTTATTTCTCAATCAGGTATATAAAATTTCAGGGTTAGCCCCATCCACCCACAATCACAATGTGCTGCATTTGCAGAAAGAAAAGTAAAATTCTTTTTAGTGCATGAAGAGCTTGGAATAACTACCTACTGGTCCTTGATCCCTTTGCTTCCTGCTTACGCTGACCAAGGGCTTCACTTACACCTTCCCTTCTACATATTTGTGGCTATTAACCAGTAACCCTGGGCTGGAATTCCCTAACCCTATTCCTGACATTCTTCCTTCACAGTCGCTCAGGGCCATGATCACACAACCTCAGAAATTATCATCTCACCAATCACAAATGCAGACATGTCATTTTTCACCCAACACTTCTTCCTTCCAACTTTCCTACTTGGACTCGCCTAGCATTTTGATCTATGATCTTTCCACCTCCGTGTTGTTCATCACGCCCCCACCCCCCCGTTTGCCCTCCTTTGTCTATACTGTTACCAGCAACCTAGCCCAAGGACCCTGCCTGGATTTGCCACCTGCAAATAAAATAGGCAAAAGATGGAAAAGGAATAAAGGAACCTTATGCAGTTTGAGCAAATCCAGGAAAAGCAGCTAGATTGCTCCCCCAGCCACTGGCCCCGGTGAATTTATAGAAAAGCCAGGCAATATACATATGCAGATTTAGCCCAAGTTAAGCAGCACACGGGCAGGGGGCCAATCTGCCCTCTTTTGTTCTCCAGCTCAGTAGGTGTCACCAGGGTTGGGGGTGGGGTTATCAGTCCTCTAGCTTCCCTTCTCAGCAGGATAAATTTTATTCACAATGGTGGGGGGCGTGTCCCAAATTCACCCTGTTTCAATAACACCTTGGATTCCTAGGCCCATCATTACAATAACCCTGTGGCAAATATGCTGAGCTTATTTCTCTCTCTTTTCACAGCATCTGCCTACACAACCTGTGTCCTGAATGAACTCCACTATTCGCTTGCCCTGTGTCAGTGCCTGAGCAAGTGAGTAGTGATATAAAAATGACAAAAACAATTCTGACTGGTGTTACAATCAAATGTTAATTACAAATTTCAGCAGGTGGTCTGCATGGCCTAGCAATCTTTTGTTCTCTAGAAACCTTGAGTTCCTTTCCTCCACAATTGCTATTTCTCTGACTCACCCTCTGAAGACTATTGCAGCCATTGTAGGATTCTCCTTATTTGCAGAATCCTAATTTCATTTGACATGGGATCACATTTGGACTAAACTCAGGGTACTTAACCTGTGTTAAATCAACCTCGAGGGAACAGAAGGACACTCCAAGGGAATATGGGAACAGATACTCAACCATCTTTTGCAAAATTTTACTAATTTTTCTTAATGGACCTACCTGAAAATATTCCTACTAATTTTCTATTCTCACCTCCCCTTTCATAATTTCCCTTTTTGGTATCACAGAAGAAATTCATATATGTTCTCCTTACTGTGTGCATTGTTCAGTGTACTAAATAAAGCAATATTTCTATTTATATTAGGGAAGCTTTCTTTAACTAAGATACCATAAACCCATGATAAGCATTAATGTCTTTATAATATATTTTCCATTAAGAATGAAACATAGGGGTTGGGGATTTAGCTCAGGGGCAAAGAGCTTGCCTAGCACACGCAAGGCCCCCAACTTCGGGCCTCAGCCCTGGGGAAAAAAAAAAAAAGAATGAAACACAGCCAGGTGGGTTGAAGCATTATGATCCCAGTGATTCAGGAGGCTGAGTCAGAAGAATCAAAAGTTCAATAATACCCAGGCAATTTAGTGAGAATTTGTCTCAAAATAGAAAAAGTAAGAAAGGCCTATGATGTGGCTCAATGGCAGAGCACCCTGGGTTCAATCCCCACTACCACAAAAAAATAAAATAAATAGAGGGGAGCATGGCTTTAGAAACAGGGTGTTTGGCCTATATGGGTATATTTTGAATTCAAATATATGATAGAGTGTGGCAGTGGGAGTTATGGTTTAGTTCAGAGGTGTCACCCAAAAGTTCATGTGTAAGATAATGCTAGAAAAGAAAGTTTAGGGGTGAAATGATTAGTAATGAGAGCTTTGACCTAATCAGTACTTTGATCCCCTATAGGATTAACCAGGTTGTAACTGTAGGCAGAAAGTGTGTGGCTAGAGGAGGTGGGTCAACAGTGGTCATCTCTTTCTCTCTCTCCTTCCTAGTTCTATGTCCCTAGTTGCTTTCCTCCTGCACACTTCTGAGACAGTTTAGGAGAGGTAGGAAAATGGCTAGGTAGTCAGGACCATGGGCCCCATTCAGCCATACCTAGAAGCTAGACAGTAGAGAGTACAGGCTCACCTGTGGGAGCAACTCCTTTGTCCCAGAGAGGGGGTGGGACACTAAGAAGTGGGGGAGGACACAGAAGATGGGAACTTGGAATGAATTGTTATCTGTTTTGCATAAATTTTAACCAATGACTTTAGTGCTTAGTTTCAATGCCTGTTTTGCATGAATCTTTTTTTTTTTTTTTTAGAGAGAAGGACAGTGTGAGAGACAGAGAGAATCAATTTTTATTGAATTTTTCACATGGCTTTAGTTGCTCTGACACTTAGTTGTGTACGTGGGTTGCTGGGGCTTGAACCCGTGTATTTGTGCATGCCGGGCAAGCGCCGTAACCACCGAGCCACTGCTCCAGCCCCTGCATGAATCTTAATTATGCTCATACCCCAAATCAATATAACCCCTGGCCTAACCTCCATTAGACGGTGTCCTGCTTCCAGGTGCCCCTCCTCTTTGCGGAGTCTCTGCTCTTCTTCCTAAATAAATCCTACTCCTTTTATTCCCCCTTCCATGGTTGTCCGTGAATTTTATTCTTCAAATTCAGGAGACAAGAACCCAGAAGATTGGTGCCGAATTCCCCAGGTGAATTTCCACCGCACCAAGAGCTGCAATGCACCACTCAACAGCAGCAGGGGAAATCTCAGCTCTTAGCTGAGGAGCTGCTAACACTAATTCTCAGTTTTAACTGGGAATAGCTGCAAACACTAGAAACAGGTGTAAGATGTATATCTTTTCTGTCAAACTTGAAAGATTGTGATGTATAATCTACTACCTCCATTTTAGATTCCCCCTCCCCCTTTGAAGATAGTAACTCCCTCACCTGTGTCCACCCACCTGTGTCCGCCCACCTCTTTCCAAGGACCCCTTCCAGTACCCAGCCATCTTCTTCCGGCGAACATGGAATCCCTACTACCCTCGCCAAGTGTGCGGCGACCCCCCCCCCAGTCCCCATCATCTCCCAGTCACCGCCTACTTCCTCTAGCACCCGCCTCCACTTAATAACAGCCAATCGTGCACACTGTGCACCTGAGCGCCTCCAGTTAGGGCGAAGGGCAGTACTGCGTCAGGTCGGCACTAAAAACCCCTCACTCCCTTTCGAGGCGCACATTTTTCTTTCGCCCTTCGGCCAAACTAAAATTTCTGCCTTGCTCACCCACACCCGACCACGTGTTTGATTTCATTTATAACACAGGCTATTTTGGCTGCTGGAATCTGTAGTCTGCCCAGACTCCATTTGCCAGCGGGAGCAGAGTATCTGACCTCATCTCAAAAATCCGCATCACTACCACCATGATGTTCTGCCTCATCTTGGACCCTGAGGAATGGCATTGCCCATCTGTTGCCTGAGACTTCTGAAACTGTCAAATAAACTTTTCCTCCTCTAATTGTTCTTGTGAGGCCTTTTGGTCACAGGAGCAAAAAGGCTGACTAAAACAGGAGTGCTGACAATTATCATTTAATGACTTGCCAGAAATGTTGGTGGTTGTATATATATACCTTTTTCACATATGGAAAGGTTCCAGGTCTAATCTCTCTGTTGTGAAATTCATGTATTCAAGATTGTAAAAAGTAGGCCAGCAGATGCCAATCTGCAGCAAAGCAGTTTATGAATTTGCAGGATGCACAGTAGTGGTTAAGATTAGGAGAGGTAGTTTAATGGGCCCCATTCAACCACACCTGGAAGCTCACCAGTAGAGATTAACAGGCAGGCTCAAGTCCTTCAAATGCAAAATACTGTGGGGCTCACTTGTGAGAGCCACTCCTTTGTCCCAGAGGCAGGAAAACTGAAAGTGGGGGTGAACACAGAAGGGAACTAGGAAAGATTGCTACCTGTTTTACATAGATTTTAACCAATGATTTTGGTGCTTATTTTCAATGCCTGTTTTTGCTTTACATAAATCTTAATCAAGGCTCATACCCAAAACCAACACAAACCCTGGCCTAACATAAGACAGTATCCTGCTTCCAGGTACCCCTTCTGCTTTGCAGAGACTCTGCTCTCCTTCCTTAAATAAATCCTACTCCTTTAACTCTTCCCTTCTGTGATTGTCCAAAGATTTTCTTCTTCAAATTTGCAAGACAAGAACCCAGAAGAAGATTGGCGCCAAATTCCTGGGGTTTACTTTCTCACCAAGAGCTGCAATGCACCTCTCAACAGTAATGGAGGAAAAATCCAGCTCTTAATTGGGTAGCTTCTAACACTATTTCAGCCACAGAGATATGCAGCCAGCCCAAATTTCTAGTTTTAACTGGGAATAGCTGCAAACATTAGAAACGGGCTATTTGCATTCAGCCCAAACTCCATTAACCAGCGGGAGCAGACAATCAGGCTTCATCTCAAACCCCCCTCCAAGAGTACTGTCCCTTAACTATGTCTATCATTGTGCCTTGATTGTACATTTTGTTGAAGTTTTAATCATTTGTTCAAAACAACAGGAAAATGTTTCCAACCATTTATCAAAGATTACTGGATATTGTAAACTCACATCCATTTTTTCTTAGTCTTAGGGACACATTCTGAGATAACCCTGTTAAAAACAACCATTCATAATCCTTTTGTTAGCCTGAATTCAGAAGGATCCATTACTTCTCCCTCCTTTTCCCTCTTAAACTTTCTATAAATTTTCACGTAGATTCAAATGCATTTTGAAAATTAAGATTTCTATTTATGAACAAGTTTCAAGCAATAACTTCCCTAGATATAACCTAGAATATAAAGCTGGCTTCCTTCTTTCAAATACAGATATGCAATTACAACAATGCCAAATGTATAACGTATACACCAAAAGCCAGCCTCAGCAACTTAGTGAGCCCTAAGCAACTTAGTAAAAAACTCTATCTCAAAAAAATTTTTAAAGGAAGGGAGAGCAGGCTAGAGGTACAGCTCAGTGGTTAAGAACCTCTGGGTTCAATCCCCAGTGCCAAAAAACACTTTTTTTAATGTTTGCTATTTTAAGCCAAATGTAGTATACATTTGGAATTATACATTATGTATACCCCACTTTTTAAACATGAAATGAAATTATTAATCCATGTGCAAATATTAATTCTTGGATATCTGCTTTTTAGTATCTACCTTCTTTACTTTCTAATGAGCTTTAAGATGACCTAAAAAATTGAAATTTAGTATAATTGGATATGTTTTTATGCATAGCCAAAATAAAAATTCTAAATTGCACAATTTTCAGATTTACAGTGTTTTAACAGGTTTGAGCCAGTTTCAGCTCTATAAACAAGGGACCTCTAAATGAAAAAGTGACTGGTATTATTAGAAATATTTAATAAAAGAACTTGCACATGACCTTCTCAATATTTTTCTCAGATGTTAAGAAAATAAGTGATTCTAACATCTGATTAACAAATTTCTTTGCAAATCAGGTGGTTTCTAATTCTTTGTTTTCATCAGGACTGAAAGAAGACATAATTGAGTATGACAAATGTCTAAAAACAATTTTGAGTATAAAGAAATGGAATTTTGTTGCATAACTCTGAAAGAGTTCAGAGTTCACATCAAAATTCCTGGTATTATCATCTATTAATTTACATGAACAAGTTTTTTCAGCATTTCCATTTCTTAAAAAAATAGAAATAGATCTGATACTAAGACCTGTTTCTTCCAAGCAATAAGTGATATTCACCCATGGATGAAGAAACTGTATTTTTAAAATCCTAACCATTTCATCATATTTCTAATTTCTTTTAGAGAATACTCAAGCAAAAAATTTGTTCCTCTAATTCCAGTAACTCAGGAGGCTGAGGCAGCAGAACCACAAGTTTGAGGCCAGTCTCTGCAACTTAGAAAGACCCTGACTAAAATAAAAAGTTTAAAAAAAAAAAAGGGCATGAGGATAGAGTTTAGCAGTAGAGCACCCTTGGCCTAATCTCTCGTTCCCACAAAAGAGGGGTTTTTCTTGCCAGTTGTGGTGGTGCACACCTGTAATCCCAGCAGCTTGGGAGGCTGAGGCAGGAGGATCAAAAGTTCAAAGCCAGCCTTAGGAACTTAGTGAGGCCCTAAGCAACTTAGTGAGACCCTATCTCAAAATTTTAAAAAAATTTGGGGAGGGGAGGTTGGGGCTGCAACTCAGTGGTTAAGCACCCCTGGGTTTAATCCACAGTGCCAAAAAAAAACTTTCTAAAAAAGTATTTACTATTTTAAGCCAATCATAGTATTGCTACTCCTAATTGCCACTTTGCTAGGGATTGGCTTAGGGGTAAGCATGTGATCTAGTCCTAGCCAATGAGGTACAGGCAGAAGTTGGGAAGGGGTAGGTCTGGGTAAGTGTTTCCCTGAAAAGGAATTCACTTTCCTTCTCTCTCTCTCTCTCTCTCTCTCTCTCTCTTTTATTTTATTTTTTAAGAGAGAAGCAATCTTTATTTAGTTTTTCACGTGACTTTCATTCCCTGGATACTTCATTTTGTGTACATTGTGCTGGGGCTTGAACCCTTGTAGTTGTGAGGCAGAAAAAGTTAGGCAGTTCAGTGTAGGCAGGGCAATGTGGGTTGATAAAGAGATCATCTTTCCTGAGAAGGCAGACATCCCCCAATGCTAATAAGGGTCTGACAAGACAGGCCCAGATGCAAACACTCCCTGCTGCTAAGTAAGGAACCACATTCTTTCTATTGGGCCTAAGGCATGGACCGAAGACTGGACCAGAATTCCCCTGCACCTGTGTGCTAGGTCAGGGTCAGGGAACAGTGACCAATCCAGGAGAGGTCGTCATATAAAAGGGGCAAACCTCACTGCCTCATCGGCTCTATCCCCTTCCCCCTCTGGGGGAAGTCTGCTCTTTTCCCTATGCTTTACCTTCTATGCTTTCTATGATAAAACTTATCTACTACGCTTACCTCGGTGTCCCTCGGTTTCATTCTTCGACTCCGAGAGGACATGAACCCGACATCCACATCACCAGCATCAGTTGCACATGCCAGGCAAGCACCGTAACCACCAAGCCACCGCTCCAGCCCCTTTCCTTCTCTTTTTGATTTGATGCTGTCTTATGAAAATGAGTTTCTTTTTGCTGATGCAGTTCCTCTGCACTCTCAGGGAGGCATTACTACTATGGTGAGGATGATGGAACGAAGGGATATAAAGGCCTGTGTCCTTGATGATCTTTACATTTTGGATGTGAAATGCCCCCCCACCCCCAACAGCTCCTATTAATGCAAGAATATTCAGAGCTGAAATGATTGGATTATGAGAGCTGTAACATAATTGGCCCATCCTATTTTGACTGGATGGACTGGGTGATAACTATAGGCAGGTAGGTCCTGGCTGAAGAGGTGGATCACTGGGAATCCCAGTTGCTACTTCTCTGTTTCTCTTTCTGCTTCCTGATCTTACCATGAACTAAGCAGCTTTCCTCTGTTGGGCCTTTCCCACATGATATGCTGCCTCATCTTAGAGTTGCCCAAACCTCAGAACCCACTGAGACAGATTAGGAGAGACAGTGAAATGGCTAGGTAGTCAGGACAGAGGGCCCCTATTCAAGAGCTAGCTGGTAGAGGCAGAAAGTGATTGACAGGGCATGCTCAGGGCCTTCAAATGCAAAAAGACCATGTTGCTCACCTTTGTCCAAACTAAGATGGGGGTGGTTACAGGCATGCTCAGGCCTTCAAATGCAAAAAAGACCTTGAGGCTCCTCCTTGTCCCACCTAAGAGATGGGGGTGGTCACAGGTGGGTACTAGGAAGTATTTGCCACCTTTTGTTTTAACCAATGGTGTTCCTGACCAGTTTCAATGCCTGTTTTACATAGATTTTAACCAATGGAGTTGATGCATTTCTCAATGCCTGCTTTGCATGAATGTTAATTATGCTCATACCCCCAAATCTATATAAACTCTGGCCTAACCTCCATTAGACGGTGTCCTGCTTCCAGGTGCCCCTCTGCTTTGCAGAGTCTCTTCTCTTCTTCCTAAATAAATCCTACTCCTTTTACTCCTCCTTCTGTGGTTGTCCGTGGATTTTATTCTTCAAATTCATGAGACAAGAACCCAGAAGATTGGCGCCGAATTCCCAGGATGAATTTTCACCATACCAAGAGCTGCAACACCCAGCTTTTAGCTGGAGAATTGCTAACACTTTCGGCTGTAGACACCTGCAGTCAGCCCAAATTCCCAGTTTTAACTGGGAATGGCTGCAAACACTAGAAGTGGGCTGTTTTGGCTGCTGGAATCTGTAGAGGCCCAGACTCCATTCACCAGCGGGAGCAGAGAATCCGGCCTCATCTCAAAAACCCCAAATCACCATGAGCCCCAAAAAAGCTTTCCCTCCTCTAAGTTGTTCTTGCCAGATATTTTGGTTACAGCAATGCAAAAGCTGACTGAAAGAGTGATGTTGCTGACCTACTGATGAGACAGTTTAGGAGAAATAGTAAAATAGCTAGGTAGTCAGGACCCTGGGCCCCATTCAACCACACCTAGAAGCTGGCCAGTAGAGAACCCTTAATGGGCATGCTCAGGGCCTTCAAATGCAAATGACCTTGAGGCTCACCTGTGGGAGCAATTCCTTTGTCCCAGAGGGGGGAAAAACTAAGAAGTAGGGGTGGACACAGATGGGAACTTGGAAAGAATTGCTATCTATTTTGTATAAATTTCAACCAATGGCTTTGGTGCTTAATTTCAATGCCTGTTTTGCATAGAGTTTAACCAATGATGTTGGTTGGTGCTTTTCTCAATGCCTGCTTTACATGAGTCTTAATCAAGTCTCATACCCAAAACCAATATAACCCCTGGCCTAACCTCCATTAGATGGTGTCCTGCTTCCAGGTACCTCTCCACCTTGCAGAGTCTCTCCTCTCCTTTCTTAAATAAATCCTACTCCTTTTACCCTTCCCTTCCGTAGTTGTCCATGGATTTTTTTTTTCTTCAGATTTGCAAGATAAGAACCCAGAAGATGATGGGCACCAAATTCCTGCGGTGAATTTCCACACCAAGAGCTGCAACTCTTCCCTCAACAGTAGTGGGGAGAAACCCAGCACTTAGCTGGGGAGCTGCTAACACAACCTGCAGCCAGCCCAATTTCCCAGTTTTAACTAGGAATAGCTGCAAACACTAGAAATGGGCTATTTTAGCTGTTGGAATTTGCAGACACCCCAAACTCCATTCACCAGTGGGAGCAGAGAATCTGGCCTCATCTCAAAAACCCCGCATCACTGATACATCTCTGGAACTGCACAGTCAAGGACGTCAAATTTAGAAAGAAAAATAAACTTTTATTGCTTAAGTTGCTTTTGGTTAGGTTTTCTATTGCTTGCAGCCAAAGCCTCTGAAATGATTCACCCTCTTAATTTACCTTCACAGAGAATATTGTACTTGTCAAGCAGGAACTCCCCATTAGGAAACCCACAAAGTTTTTGGAGCCATACAACCCTTCACAAAGGAGGATACATTCCTTCTTATCCTCCTTCTATTGAAAGCCATTCTACCACACAAGATGTCTACTGTCTGATGGTACCTTTTCATTTGCATCTCTAGCCTTTTTTTTTTTTTTTTTTTTTTTTTAGAGAGAGAGAATCAACTTTATTTAGTTTTTCAGGTGACTTTCATTCCTCCAACACTTTGTTGTGTATGTGGTCCTGGGGTTTGAACTCGTGTCCTCCTCACACATGCCAGGCAAGCACTGTAACTGTTGAACCACAGCTCCAGCCTTTTATTCTCTAGCCTTTTATTCTCCACCCAAACCTTCCAAGCAGCATTTAAATATCCTTATCCAGAGAGTCCCAACTCACAATGATTCAATTTAGGATTTTTTTGATTTTAAGATGACACAAAAATAGTATGCATTCAGAAGAAACCATACTTGAATCGTGAATTTTAATCTTCTCCTGGACTAGTGATAAACTGCATGAATGCTTTCATGATGCTAGGCATGAGCAATAAGACACAAATTCCAGTCAGCCATGCCTCTCAAGGAGAAACAAGACAAATTGTAGTTTGCTATGTTACTAAAGCATAATATTTGGTAATTTAGATGTATTCAGCACATTTTTTATTTGGGAAATTTTCAGCTTATAATGAGTTTACTGGTTACAATTCAGTCAAAAGTCATGGAGCAGGTCTGGAGTGCTGGCTTAGTGGATGGAGCACTTGCCTTGCATGTGTGAGGACCTGGGTTCAAACCCCAGGACCACATACACAGCTAAGTGTGGGAGAAACAAAGGCCAGATGAAAAAAAAATAAAATCGATTCTTTCTCTGTCTCTTTAACCCTCTCTCTCTCTTTAAAAAAAAAAAAGTCAAGGAGCATCTTATCTTCCACCTTATGTTCTATCTTATGTTCCACAATAAATAAAAATACCTCCTTTGATAAAATACAATCCCCTCTGGCTTTATTCCTACCACTCTTCTTTCCTTTACTGCTTAGGTTCACCAGAATCATCTATACTCACTGTCCCTACTTTACTTCATTCTTCCATCCCTACTGATCTAAAATAACTCTTACAAAGGACATCAGAGACATAGTTTTGCTAAATCCAACAGGCACTTCTCAATCTCATCACATCTATCTTAGCAGCATTTGACACTGTGAGTACACTCCATCTTTGCAACCATATCTGTGGGCATGGTTTCTCAGACTCCTGTTCTGATTCCTTCTCCTCAAGCCACATTTAAAGGATGGATCTCTTTGCGATTCTGTCCTGAGCTCTTTTCCTCTTCTTGTGTTGATTTTTTCATCCTAAGATGACCTCACACATTCACACTGCTGTGATATCATGAAATGTACAGTCTTTTTTTTTTTTTTTGTACTGGGAATTGAACTCAGAGATGCTTAACCACTGAGACACACCCCAGCCCTTATTTATTTATTTATTTATTTATTTATTTATTGGATTTTAATTTGAGACAGGATCTTGTGAAGTTGTTTAGGACCTTGCTAAGTTGTTCAGTTTGACTTTGAACTCAAAATCCTCCTGCCTCAGACTCCTGAGCCTCTGCAACTACAAGTGTGTGCCACTGTGCTCAGCCTGCATGTTTAGTCTTTATCCTTATTGTGTGGCATACAATTCCTAAAATCCTTGAAATCTTCAAAGTGACAGTGTCTTTTTGTATGCTAGTGAGTTGACTGATAATGGTCGCTAGTTAACTTCAGGATTGGGGATGGTCACCAGAAAGATCAAGGCAGGATTAGAAGGTTGGGATTTTAAACCCCACTTCCAACTCAGAAAGAGAAAAGGGCTGAAATTTAAGTTGATCACAAATGACCAAAGATTTAATAAATCATGCATATTTAATGAGGTCTTAAAAAAAAAAAAAGACAGTATTCAGGGAGTTTCTGGTTATGCCCCTAGAAAGGGCATGAAAGCTCCAAGCTGCTTCTCCCAAATCTTGCTCTATCCATCCTCATCTGGTATTCATTAGTACCCTTTGTAATATCCTATATAATAAGCTAGTAAATATAAATAAGAGTTTCTCTGAGCTCAGTGAGCTGCTCTAGCAAATTCATCAAACCTGAACACTGGACAGTAGGAACCACAATTTACAGCCAATTAGTGAATCATTACATGTGATTGGTGTCTGAAGTGGGGGCAGTCTTGTGAAATCCCATGGCATCTCCAGGTAGAAAGGTCAGAATCAAATTCAATTTGAGTACACCAAGCTGGTGTCCACTGCAGAATTAACTGACTACCTCCTTGCTGGTAGGAAATGTTTGTGCATTTTGGGGTCATAGAAATATGTTGTGTCAATTTTTGAGTGAGAATATAGGTTGGGTTTTGTTTTATCCTTTGTGTTCAACCTGCTGATTATCTAAATAAATAAATAAATAAATAAATAAAATTCCAAATCTCCAGTTTAATCTTGCTAATTGATTTTGGACTTTTCTATTTGGTATCTCACAGTCATCTCAGACTTAAGATACCCAAAGCCAAATTCTTAGTCTTTGCCCACTCAGAGGTGTTCCCCACTTTGGTTTTCTACATCAGTAAAAGACATTTGTATTTATTCAGAGGTTCTTGCAATAATACATGGTTCTTCATCCTTGATACATTGCTTCAACCTCATCTCCCTCCTTCATCTCCAACTTCAATCCCAAATAAGCCACCATCGAATCTTATCGACAAAACCTCTGAAGCAATCATCTCAGTTTTCTCTTTGTTTCCACTCTCACCACAATCCAAGCCATCAAGGACTTTTACAATAGCTTTTTAACTAGTTTTCCTTCATCCTTTCTTTGCCACCCCCCCTCACTCAGCCTCCCCAGTACTAGGAATTGAACACAGGGTCTCACACATGCTAAGCAAACAATCTACCACTAAGTTACATCCCTAATACTTCATTATTTTTTTATTTTGAGATAGAGCTTCACTAAGCTACAATAGGCTGGCCTTGAACTTCTGATCCTCCTGCCTTGGCCTCCTGAGTAAGTGTGATCAAAGGCAGGTACCACTATGCCCAGCCCCTTCATCATTTTTCCAATCCATTCTTCACCTAGGATCCAGGGCAATAGTTGAAAACATAAATTTGATCATGCTATTTCCCAGCTTTAAAACTCTTCAATGACTATCCATTGCACTTAAAAAAAGATCTTCTTTAATTTTACCTACATGGTAATACACTAAATGAGAATCAAGACAGAATAAAATGCAGCAAAAAACCACAATGGCATTAAATCACAAATACATATCCATACTAAAGCTGAATGTTAATGGTATCAATTCTCCAATGAAATGACAGATTAACAGAATGGATCAAAAAACAAAATCCAACTATATGCAGATTACAAGAGATTCTTGTTACAGGCAAAGACATCCACAGGTTGAAGGCAAAAGATGGAAAAAAATATTCTAAGCATATGGTCCCAGAAAACAGGTAGGATTAGCTATTCTCATATCTAATAAAGGCAATTTCAGGCACAAATTAATCAAAAGAGATAATGAAGACCACTACATCCAAGTAAAGGGAACAATACAACAACAATATATAACCATAGTAAATATTTATGGCCCAAATATCAACACACCCGATTACATGGAAAAAGTACTCCATGACATCAAGCCCCACATAGATGCCAATGCATTAATAGTGGGGGATTTCAATACACCTTTATCACCAATAGACAGGACATCAAAACAAAAAAATCAATAAAAGTATCTCCAACTGAAACAATACTATAAATCAAATGGATTTAACAGACATCTATGAATAATCCACACAAAAACAGCTGAATTTACCTTCTTTTGAGCTGTGTGTGGAACTTTTTCCAAAACAGATCATATTCTAGGCCACAAAGGAAACCTTAGCAAATATAAAGAAAAAATGATATAATCCCATGTATCCTATCAAATCATAATGGAATGAAGCTAGAATTCAACAGCAGGAAAAATAACAGAAACCACATACATACATGGAGATTGAATAATACTCTCTTAAATGAAGAATGGATTAACTAAAAAATGAGAACAAAAATCAAGAAATTCTTATAAATGAATGAGAACAAAGACACAACATTCCAAAGTCTCTGGGACAATATGAAAGCATTTCTAGAAGGAAAATTTATATCACTGAGTGCCTACATTAAAAAATTAGAAAGATCGCAAATAAACAAGCTTATAATGCACCTCAAGTCCTTAGAAAGAGAAGAACAAATTAACCCCCAAACAGGTGGAAGACAGGAAATAATCAAGATCAGAGCTGAAATCAATGAAATTAAAATAGAAAAACAAAGACAATACAAAGAATCAATGAAATGAACAGTTGATTCTTTGAAAAGATAAACAGAATTAACAAGCACTTAGCCAAACTAATGAAAGGAAAGAATGAGAAGTGGCAGATCAACAAAATCAGAGATGAAAAAGGAAATATTACTACAGACCCTTCTGAAATCTAAAGAATTGTCAGAGCCTTTTTGAAAATTTATACTCCAATAAACTAAAAAATCTGAAACACATGGACTAATTTGTAGACACTTATTAACTGTCCCAAATGGAGTCATGCATATATAGAAATCCTAAACAGACCAATAGAAAGTAATGAAACTGAAACAGCAATTAAAAACCTTCTCCTCCCCACAAAAAAAGAAACTAAAAAAGCCCAGGAACTGATGGATTCTCAGCAGAGTTCTATCAGACCTTTTAGAAGAACTAATACAACCCTTGCTTAAATTGTTCCACGAAATTGGAAGGGAGAGAGCACTCCCAGATACATTTTATAAAGCAAGCATAACCCTGATGTTGAAACCAGACAAAGACACATCAAGGAAAAAAATCTACTATTATGGTTTGAATGTGAAGTGGTTCCAAAAGCTCACGTGTGACAATTTGGGAAGGCTGAGGTGAAATGATTGGGTTAATCAATGAGTTAATCTCTTGCTAGGGAATAACTGGTAACTGTAGGCTGGTAGGGTGTGGCTGGAGGAGGTGGGTTGTTGGTGGAGGAACCTTGAGTATATCTTTTGTATCTGGCATGGAGTTTCTTTTTCTACTCCTGGGAGCCATGCCTTCCACAATGATGTTTAGTCTCACCTTGAGTCTTGAGAAATGGAACCAGCCTTCTACAGACTAAAACCTCTGAAACAATCATCTCTAAAATAAACTCTTCCTCCCTAAAATTGTTTTTGCCAGGTCCATGGGTCCCAGGAAGGAAAAAGCTGGCTAAAACAGAAATTGGTGCCAGGAGTGGGGTTTTGCTGAGACAAACCTGTCCGTGTGGTTTAGAACCTTTTGGAGCTTTTTGGTATTTGTGGGAGGAATTTTGGAGAGTTTAGTGATGCAGGCTGGAAAAGCTTTAGATTGTTGTAGCCATAGCTTAATGGATGATTCTGGTGGGAGCCCAAAAGACAACAATGCCAATAGGACAATGCTAAGTAAAGAGAGGACTCAAGAGATTTCAGAGGAAAAGGAGGATTCTACTGGAATTTGGACTAGAGGCCATCTATATCATGTTCTGGCTAAAAA
This sequence comes from Aplodontia rufa, assembly GCA_004027875.1. Classification (NCBI taxonomy): domain Eukaryota; kingdom Metazoa; phylum Chordata; class Mammalia; order Rodentia; family Aplodontiidae; genus Aplodontia; species Aplodontia rufa. Next base: position 8,424 of record PVKS010006915.1, on the reverse strand, counting down.
GTTGTCTGCACTTTGCTCTTGTCTGGAGATGTTCTCTGAGACTGATTTTAAGAGCAATGAACTTCTTGATCTGGCAGAAGAAAATTCTAAGCAGTATAGTATTCTAAGCAGAATAGTATTCAGGCAGTGGCATGGGCTATTGTTGGAAGCTTTTAGCCAAATTTATTGTGTTTAATGAGGAGCACAAAGACAAGTGGAAAGATTTGAAAAGTTGGACTTGAAAGATGGGAGTAAAACTGGGGCTAAGGAAGTTGGAGTTGTTAAAGACATTACTGCCACCAAAGTGCTAAAGATTTTGCTAAGACAGTAAGGAAGATGGCTGGTGGCCATCTCAGGAATTGGCAAGTTCACACCCATCTTAGGCTCAAGGGAGTAAAAATGCCTTTGAGGAAAGACCAGTGAAGCACCCTGCTTGCACAGGGGGAGCCTAAGAAGGTTTTTCACCATGTTCAGCCGCTCAGGCACTCAGAGGCTGCTGCTGCCATGGTCCCTGGAGGCTTGGCTACTGTTAGAGTTGGAGGCAGACCTTTATGGCAACCACGTGGTGTTGGTTCTGCAGGATTGCATAATGCTGGAGTTAGGAGTCAGGGAGGCTTCCACGGAGATTTCAGAGGAAGGCCTGGGAGGCCAGGCAATGTGCCTCAGGTTTGGCCATGAGAGGGCAATGCATAGAGATAAGAGGAAGAAGCTGAAGCTGAGGGAGAAACTCCAGAAATTAAGAAATGCCAGTACAGTGGAACTTCAGCTTAGGAAAGCTACAGAAATCAAACAGAGACAAGTCAAGTGAGAAGCCATGTGGACTGCAACCAGCAAAGCCATAGAGACAGAGCTACACAAGTCTTTTGTAGAGAACTTCACAATGCCTTGTGCTCCAGATGCTGGACCTGGAACTACAGGACTTGTTTGCCCAACTGGATTTCAGACTTATTTTGGTCCCATCCCTTCTTTCTATACCCCTATTTTTCTGAGTGGAAATACTAAAATGTGCCTTTATATATTGGATGTATGTAACTTACTTTGATTTTTTTACGGGGGCCCATGATGCAAATTTTCCATGAGACTCAGAGGAGACATTGGACTTTTGGGCAATCTTGGAACTGTTGAGACTATGGGACTCATGAAAATGGACTAAATGTATTTTGTATTGTGAGTTTCTCATGAGCTTTTTGGGGCCAGGAGTGGAATGTTAAGGTTTGGGTGAAAAGTGTCCCCCAAAAGCTCATGCGAGACAATCCATGAAGCCTTAATTCAATCAGTGAGTTGATCTCCTTATGGGATTAACTGGTATGTAGGCTGGTAGAGTGTGACTGGAGGATTTGAATCACTGGGGGCATGCCTTTGGTATATATATTTTATATCTGGTGTGAAGTTCTCTCTTTCTCTGCTCTGTGGAGCCATGTCTTCCACCATGATGTTCAGCCACACCTTGAACCCCAAGGGATGGAACCAGCTGCCTATTAACTAAGACCTCTGAAACCATGAGTCCCCCCAAAATAAACATTTCCTCCTAAAATTGTTCTTGTTGGGTCCTTTAATCACAGCAGCATACAAGCTGACTAAAACAACGACAGGCCAATATCTCTGATGAACAGAGATGCAAAAATCCTTAATAAAATATTAGCAAACCATATCCAAAAACACATCAAAAAGACAAAACACCATGATCAAGTGGGTTTCATTCCAGGGATGCACAATTTGGTCAACATATGCAAATTAATAAATATGTTTTATCACTTAAACAGTGTTAAGGACAAAAAAAAACACAGAATCTTCTCAATAGATGCAGAAAAGGCCTTTGATAAAAATCCAACACTCATTCATGTTAAAAAAAAAAAAAAAAAAAAACAGTGGAAAAGCTAGGGATCAAAGGAACTTACCTCAACACTGTAAAGGACATTATGACTAACCCAAAGCCAACATCATACTAAATGGAGAAAAATTAAAAGTGTTCCCACTAAATTCAGGAAAGAAAAAAGGCTGTCCACTTTCACCAGTCCTATTGGATATAATCTTCAAAATATTAGCCAAAGCAATCAAGCAAGAAAAGGAAATAAAAGGGATACAAACAGAAAAAGAAGAAGTCAAACTATCTATTTGTTGATGACATGATCCTATATCTGGAACATCAAAAAACCCCACCAGAATACTTCTAAAGCTTATAAATGAATTTAGCAAAGTAGCGGGATACAAGATCAACACCCATAAATCAATGGCTTTCCTATACTCCAACAGTGATTAAGCTGAGGACAAAATCAGAAAAACCATCCCATTCACAATAATCTCAATAAAATAAAATAAATACAATACTTGGGTATTAATCTAACCAACAAGGTAAAAGAGCTCTACAATGAAAATTACAGAATACTGAAGAAAGAAGTTGAAAAAGAACTTAGAAGATATAAAGACTTCCTATGTGCTGGGAAAAATGGAGAGCTATATGCAGAAAAATGAAATTAGATCCTTATTTTTCACCTGCACAAAACTTAAATTAAGTATTAAAGACTTAGGGATTAGACCAGGAAACTTACAACTACTGGAAAAAAACAGAGGGTCAACTCTGTATCATATAGAAGCTGGCACTGACCTCCTTTAGGAGACCCCCCAAAGCACAAGAAATAAAACCAAGAATCAATAAGTGGGATGCCATTAAACTAAAAACACAGCTGAGGCAACAATTAAGACTATGAAGAGAGGAACTGGAGCAGTGGTTGTGCTTGCCTGGCATGCATGAGGACCTGGGTTCAAACCCAAGTTCCACATATACAACTGAATGTCAGAACAACAAAGACCAGATGAAAAACTAAATAAAGTTGATTCTCTCCCTCTCTCTCCCTTGCCCCCCACCCACCCTCTTTCTCTCTCTCTCTCTCTCTCTCTCTCTCTCCTTCCTTCTCCCTCTCTTTCTTAAAAAAAAATGAAAGAAAAAAGAAAGAAAAAGACTATGAAGAGAAAACCTACAGAATGGAAAAAAATCTTAACCAGAGCTACCCCTCTGATAGGGGACTAAAACCCAGAATATACAAAAACTCAAAAGATTCAATACTCTAAAAATAAATAACCCAATCAATAAATGGGCAAGAGAACTAAACAGAAACTTCTCAAAAGAAGTAACAAAACTGACCAACAAACATATGAAAAAATGCTCAACATCTCTAGCAATCAGAGAAATGCAAATCAAAACTACATTAAGAATTCATCTCACACTAGTCAGAATTGAAATGATCCAGAATACAAACAATAAATGCTGGCAAGATTGTAGGGAGAAAGGAACACTTGCTCGTGGGAGTACAGACTAGTACAATCCCTAGAAAGCAGTATGGAGATTCCTTATTAACTAGGGACAGAACCACAACCGGACCTAATGATCCCGTGCCTAGAGATCTTCCCAAAAGATCTAAAATAGGCATACTACAGCAACACAGCAACATCAGTGTACACAGCCGAACAATTCACAATAGCTAAATTATGGAATCAGCCTAGATGGCCGACACTAGATGAATCAATTAAGAAACTGTAGTATGTATATGAATGGAGTTCTACTCAGCTTTAAAAAAAAAATTACATATGGCATTTGCCAGAAAATGGATGGAAATGCAGAATATCATGCTAAGTGAAATTGGTCAAACTCAGAAACTCAAATGTCAAATATTGTCTCTCATAATGGAAACTAGAGTAAAATAAAGGATAAGATTACATAAAAAACCATTCAAATACAAATTAATAGATTAGCTAAAGGAATTCTAGTAGAGTGGAATAAAGAGAGGAGAGAGGAGGGAGCATGGGAGGGAAAAAATGAAGAGTTAAAAAAAGTATATGTTGCACCTCTAAGATACTAAATAATTACCACACGATCAATAAAAACTGGAAATTTTTTTTAAAAATCAAAGGAAGATCAGTAGAAGAAAGGGACCAGAGGTGGAAGGAGGTGAGGATAGAGGGAAGTGCTGGGAAAAGATTTTGGCCAAACTATATTGTTATACTGTGTACCTGTTTGAATATATGATAACAAATTTCCTCATTATGTACTATAATGTACCAAATAAAAATGTGTAAAATTTTTTTTAAAAAATATTGCCTACAAAGCATTGCATAATTTATCTTCTGTTGGGAACATGAGATTCAGCTGGCTTGTAGAATTGGTGGTAAACAACTCTAAGGGGTTCAGCTGGCTTGTAATTAGCAAATTGCCTGACCACATGACTAAGTTATTCAGCCACTCATTTGTTACAATTGGAGAAAGGTGTTTGCATTGTACCCTATTGGCTGTTGTAATGGATAAATAGAGTAGCAACTAGTCAGGTAAAGCAAGCAGCCAAAAGAAGCAAGCGGCCCAAGGAGAAAGCAGCCAGAAGAGAAGCAGTAGCCAGAGAAGAGCAAGAAAGCAAGCAGCCCTGTCCTGAAGGAAGAGACCACAGAAGCAGTCAGAGAAGAAGTAGCAGTCAGAAGAAGAAGCCGCAGCAGCAGAGACGTCAGAGAAATCAGCAGCGGTAGAAGGTGCAAGTCCCGTTTTCCAGCTGCCGGCGTTTGCCCCCTTGTTCCCGGCTCCCCAACCCTTCCTAACTCAGCCCCTCGGAGGACGGCACGCTAAGCCGTTCTGCCCGCTCCTCGCACAGGAACGCTGCGTGGAGCAACTCCTCTTCTCCCCGGTCCCCAGCCCTGTCCTGCCCGCGCCCGGTTCCCAATGTCCTGCTGGCCCCCCGGGGAACGGCTAAGGTCCGCCAAGGCTGTTCCAGCCGCTCCAGAACCCTGCGGGGGGCGACAATCTTCCACCCAAACTTATCACATGCATGTCCCTTAGCTGCTGTGACCCAATCACATCAACTTCCTTCAGTGCCAGGGATGGAGTGAGTCTGCCCTTTGCTTACAAGACTTGCTCAGTATACAATATTTTTTGCCAGGCTTTTGCCTTCTAGGCTAAATTCACACGTAATTTCCACAGAAAGTTCTTTCCTAACGCCCAACTCCAAGTTATACTCAATTGTTATACACAGTGTTTGTCAATGGCTGTATGTATTTTCCTACCTCTTTGCTATATCAAACAGTACTGCTGTAAATTTTTTTTTTTATTTGTTAAACATGGTCTTACAATTAGGAGGGATTCTTCATCAATCAAGAACAAAAGTAAAATGACAGAGCAAGCCATAAATTTTTTTTTTGAAAGAGAAAAGGACAGTGAGAGAGAGAGAGGAGAGAGAGAATCAGTTTTTTATTGAGTCTTTTCACATGGCTTTCGTTACTCTGACGTTTAGTTGTGTACGTGGGTGCTAGGGTTTGAACTCATGTAGTTGTACATGCCAGGCAAGCCCTGTCACCACCAGGCCATGGCTCCAGCCCCCATAAATGTTTTTATATGTTTGGCAAAAGATTCTCTGAGGCAGGGTGTTTCAAACTGTGGTTCCTGGCCTTCTGGTGAAATAGTAGTATCATTTTTTTTTTAAAGAATAAAGAAGTAGAAGACAACTTTTACATCAGGTACAGGTGTGTCTGTGTGTGTGTTAGATTGCAAGGTAAAATAGACATTTGTTCAGGCATAAGTAAAATTTTAAAAAGTTGGACAACCACTATTCCAGTATATATTTTAGGAATGAATATCTTAGGATACAGCTTTCAGTTATAATTTTAAACACAAATATGAGAAATCAAAACTCTAACAAAAACATATATAAACATATATTTTATACTTTGCCCTTAGTTTACTTATGTTAGTTTCCATGAACTTTCGTTCACATTAGCAGTACCTTTTTTTTTGTTTTGTTTTTTGAAAAGGGGGGGAAATTCTTAGAGTAAAACATCTTAGAAATCGTTTAGAAGGGGTGAGTTATTTATGTAGAAATCAGTGTTGTTTAAGCCCACAGACAGTGACAGAAACCAGGAGGTCTGAAGTTTCAGCATGCATTCTCTTTTCATAACTTTCCACATCACCAATTTACATTATGGCTAGAAATAAATCCTCTATGTTTATTTAAACACTACAACTGCAGAACACATTTATTTTATTGTATAAAACTCTACTGGAAAAATTCTGGCTGCTTAGGACAGTAATCTCCAATCCACGAACAAAATACCATCTCCATGTGCTGTTTTCTATTCTGGGTTCCATTCCGTTCACTGCTGCCCTTTAACCTACCTTTACTGCACAGCGAAGATCTGTCACTGAGCCAATCGTACCAAGCCAGAGCAGACAGCTGCCTCTGGGACTTGAAGGGAACTAAAGGGCAATCTGCCCTGAAGCATCTATCCTACACGTGGCTTTGCATCATTAGAGTGACTTGTTTGGTATTAGGCAGATGACCCTTGCTAAAATCCTAATAGGAATTCATATTTTTAACCATTATCCATTGGGCAGTGGATTGGTTTATTAAATTAATTTAAAAAGCAGAATCTGGAAATTGAATGAATGGAATGGAAGTAGTTTAGATCCTAGCACAGGCAGAAAGTGGAAGGTGGAAAGGGTTACGTGAGTCTCCCCCATTGAATGTGGGGCTCACTTAGCATGAGTGCAGTGCCATCTTTGAAGCACAGCCAACATTTTAGCTCCATTCTACCTCATCACATGCTTCCTCCACCGTGAGCTTTCAGGCACTGCCACGTGCTTACAGTCAAACACGGCATCTCCAAAGTCACTGTTTGGAATATAGAAACCAGTTTTAAATTTAGATAACCTTCTGGCTTAGGTGTCACCTTTTCATTTCTGTGGTATTTACCTTTAAGGCTTGCCTGACCCTACTTTTAACCAGTTTTGTTTTTTTCACTCAATTCCAAATAGATATCCCACTTGAGCAAAACCAGTACTGCCTTGTAGCCTAAGCCAACAACAAAAAGAGGAATGCTGGATTTAAAAAGCAATTAAAGAAAACAAAACCAGACAGAGAACAGATCTGTTTCTTGGGACACATCAACCTTACGTCACTTTGTCAGAGTCACTTTTTATTGAAGAAGACAAATAGCAATTTTTTGTTAGATGAATTTCTCTCCGTAGTTGATGTAAATAATAGTTTTTTTTTAAATAGTAATAAAGAGAATTTAAATCCAGGTTGATATTGCTGAGCCAAGATTCATTTGAGGAGACTGAGTTGTGAATAGGCCACCTCCCTTAGACATTCCAGATTTGAGCTGACATTGCTACCAAGAGCTCAGGAGCTCTGCATTTGGAGGTAAGCTGTGGAAGGCAGAGTTCCTCACCTCCAGAGTCCATAATGCCCTTTGCCTCCCCATCATCACTCAGTATCTGGCAGGCTTTTGATTAAACTCATTCATAATGAGGGGTAAATGACAAACCAAATCCTTTATTAGGTCCTTCCTCTTACTGAAAATTAACAATGCACATTAACATATCAAGGTGCTGAGAAGTCCCACAGAGAAGAAGCCTGTTTAACTTATTTTTATCCAAGTTATCCAACTTATTGACTACAGATTCTTCCCAACCTCAGAATAACTAACACTTTGGGAGATCTCTAGTGTTGTGAGAAACATGATCCTCTAAATTAAATGAATGTGGGGCTGGAGCGGTGACTCAGCGGTTTCAGCGCTTGCCTGGCAAGCACGAGGACCCAGGTTCAAACCCCAGCACCACGTACACAACTAAGTGTTGGAGCAACGAAGGCCATGTGAAAAACTCAATAAAATTGTTTCTCTCTTTGTCTCACTATCCCTCTCTCTTTAAAATAAAAAATAAATTAATTAATTAAATGAATGTGTCTCTCACTCATTCTTTCAACAAATAGTTACTGAGATCTACTGTCTATCAGTAACTGGTGAGAAAAAATGGCATTTTCATGGAGCTTACCTTATGTAATGTTTGTCTCACCCACAGTTGGGTGTACACTTCATTAATACACATTAGTAAAATAATCACACAAGTGAGGACCTCACTGATCTGGAGCAGCCCTGAAAGGTTCTCTTCCAGATGGCTGAGGACACCAGGATGAACATGGAGGAAGTGTGAGAGGAACAACATTCTAGGAAGAGGGAACAGCAGTACAATAGCATGGTGCTGTTCAAGGAAGCTAAGTGAGGGCATTCTTCCTGTTGGAGGTTGAGGAGATACGTAGAGGACAGATCATGTCAGGAAGTTGGTAGAGGAAGGATTTGTTTTGGCCCAAGGATTCTTCTCAGTGCTGCTGAAATCACACTACCTTTGTGCATTAGGCACTGGCCAGGTCCCAGGTAGAGGCTATGTCAGGTCACCATACAGGCAGGCATTACTGCTCTTGTTTTTCAGAGGAAGAAACAAAGGTCAAAGAAACAAATGATCAGGGCTGGAGTGTGGCTAAGCAGTTGCAGCACTTGCCTGGCATGTACAAAGACACTGGTTGAAACCCCGCAGCACATTACAACTAAGTGTTGGAGAAACAAGAAACACATGAAAAAATAAATAAAATTGATTCTTTCTCTCCCTCCCCTCCCCCTTTCTTTTTTTTTTTT
>PVKS010006914.1:0-75684 GCA_004027875.1 Aplodontia rufa | reverse complement strand
ATCCATCCGGACCTGGGCTTTTCTTTTTTGGGAGAGCTTTGATTGCTGCTTCAATTTCACTTTCTGTGATAGGTTGGTTGAGGTTTTCAATGTCCTCCTGTGTTAAAGAGGGGATGTCGTATGTGTCCAAAACCTGTCCATGTCTAAGACCAAAACTTTATGAGTTTATACCAATAATCAACAGATAATTAAATAAACAAATGAGAGAGAAGAAGAATCTCAGCACTAAATAGTTATCAATTGCAGTGAATTTAATACAGTATTCATTATTCAGTTTCATCAATAACCCAATGATGTCCTTTGTAGAGTGTTTGTCTCCACTCAGGATAATTGCATAATTTCACTCTGAAATTAGCTTTGCACTTATCACATCTCTCTATTCCTCTTTAACCTAAAACATTTCTTTTTATTTTGTTTTTAATTTTGCAGCATCAACATTTTTGATGGATGTGTGTGTGCATGCACTCTCTCTCACGTATTATCTCTGTATAGAATGTTCCTCATTGGGGATTTGTATGACATTTCCTGATAAGATTAAGGTTATACATTATTTATTTCTGGATAGAATGGTACTAAGTAAATTATGTAGCTTCCACTGAAGATTCTCACATAGAGCAATGTTTACCTGATGATTTAAAAATGGTGACTTAGGGACAAAAGGAAAGGTTCCCCTTCACCTTTAAAGGTTTGCTGCAATGGATGTAAGTAGGCAGATTAAATAGGGGAAAAGACAAATTTATCACGTTCATGGAGGCAATCCCATAGTTAAAGTACTCACTAGCCCAATAAGATTGAGAAGCTTATATATTGCTTTTCTATGGGCAAAGGGGGAGGAATGGAGAAGATAGACAATGTTTAGGGGATAGTAAATGATTTTTAGGGGAATTCAGTGGGTTTAGGGAGATATACAATAGCCTGGGATAAGTCCACTAAGTCCACAGAACGGTAGTTTTAAATTATTTTCTTTGTACCAAATAGAAGATAATGGTGTATGCAAAAGACTGTCCAGGTGTGTTAACAAACTGCAGTCTTCCCCTGTGTGACCAGTTTAGTTAAATGAAAACTCAGGTCAGGGACCAGAGGTAATTATTTCCTCCTTGACAGGTCTGGACTTTGAGAAGACCAGGAGATATCAGAGAAAAGTCTCTTTCAGTATCTTTTTCTCTCTAAGTTTCTTTAATTTAGAATAAATAGCACACCAGGGCCATATTAAGGGGTGAAAGTCCCTGGAATACTCCAGTGATTTTCATACTCCCAGACTCCCTCCACTTTTATAGGTTGGTCCTCAGCATTCCACTATGACAAGAGCCGTCTCTCCTCTCCCACTAATTTATCTTCCCAATTATAGAAATGAACTCATGAATTTCTATTTTGTTCAGTGGTTTATAATTAAGTATTCTACTTGATTATTTTGGCACTTGAATTGTCCTAGATTTGGCCAGTTGGAGCACCTTAAGGCCTACCATTCTGCCTAATGACATTCATGCATCATTTTTTTTAGCGTTTCCTCATGTTTTCATTACCAGATGTTCTGAGCAAATCATATACCCACTCTGCCATAGCCTTGAGGCAACCATTCCTCCAAGTAGCCCTGAAATTATGTGGCAATAGCAATAGTGATCAAGATACTGTGGTATCTTTGTTTCTTCTCTCAGGAAATGTGCCAATTGGGACATAGATACACAGTAGCTTGATAGATTGATGGCAGATGTGTTAACATAGTTAGAAATAAGAAGGGAAGCGTTTTAGTCAGTTTTATCACTGCTGTGGCCAAAGGACCTGACAAGAACAGTTTTAGAAAGAATTTTATTTTGGGGATCATGGTTTTCAGAGGTCTTAGACCATGGAAGGCTGGCTCTACTTCTCTGGGCTCAAGATGAGGCTGAACATCATGATGGAAGTCTGTGGTGGAGGAAAGTGGTCCAAGGCACAGCTCCAGGAAGCATAGAAAGTTCCACTCACTAGGAACCCTAAAGGCACACCCCCAATGACCCACCTCCTCCAGCCACACCCTACCAGCCTATAGTTACCACCCAATTAATCCCTATCATGGGATTGATTCACTGATTGGGTTAGGGCTCTCATAACTTAACCATTTCACTCTCAGACTTTTTCACATTGTCTCACATATGGAACTTTTGGGGTACACTTTCATCCAAACCGTAATGGGAGAAAAGGGCATGGTTATAAAAAGGCCCCAACCAGCAATTGACCTGAAGGCCTCAGGACCCATCATACACTGATGCCATCTTATTAACGGGATGAACCATATAGGGATGTAAATCTACCCTCCCCTGTGTAGGTGGGGTTATGGAAGAAATCCACCTGGGAACGTGGGCAGACTATCCAAAAGCACCAAAGGAAATTGAGCAAATTATGTTGTGTGCATATATGAATATGTCACAATGAGTTTATTATGTATGATTATAATGCACCAATAAAAATATTTTTTTAAAAAAGCCATTGAAGGGCTTACCATTCTCCTTTGCAGGGAACATGTCCTGTTCTCATGGTATCACAAGTGCCTTCAGTGCAGCCCCAATGGTCAGTTGGTCACTATAAGACCTTCTGCTGGTGTTGTTAGACCAGAAAGGGAAAAACGACCTGAGTTTACAGATGCACACCTTCAGTTCTGTCTAGGGAGAGGCATATGACTTCCCCTAAAAGGGAAACATCTATGCAAGCGCTGTGCCTAAAGAGAGACTACCTGTTACACCAAGGCATCCTGCCACTTGGAGGACCAATTGAACAAAGAGTTGGTTCTTTGAAAAAATAAGCAGAATTGATAATCCTTTAGGAAAATTAACCAAAAGAAAAAGAAGACCCAAATTAATAAAATTAGAGATAAAACAAAGAGATTTCACTATAGATATCATAGAAATCCAGAGATTCATTAGGTACTATATTGAAAACTTATACACCAATAAATTGAAGAAAATCATACAATTGTAGATACATATGACCTGCCCAAATTGGATGAAGAGAATATGGAAAACCTAAGTAGACCAATAACAAAGAATAAGATGGAAGCAATAATTAAAAGCTTTCAAAATAAAAATTAAAAATAAACAAAGTCAGCCCAGGATCAAATTGATTCACAGCTGAAGTCTATCAAACTTTTAAAGAAGAACAAATGACAAAAATTTTCTCACAAAATAGAAAGAAAGGGGTGTAACACATCCAACCAAATTTATTTTATGAAACCAGTATCACTCTGATACCAAAACCAGATAAGGTCGCATTAAGGAAGGGAAACTGCAGACAAACACCCCTGATGAACATAGATGAAAAAATCCTTAATAAAATATCATATGCAACAACACATTAAGAAGGTTGTACATTATAACTAGTTTAGTATCATTCTAGAATGCAAAAAAGTCTTTACATATGCAAATCAATAATGTAGTTCACCACATAAATAGATTTAAGCACCAAAATCACATAGCTATCTGAATAAATACAGAAAAAGACTTCAACAAAATCCAGCATTGGTTCATGATAAAAACACAGAAGAAACTAATGATCGAAGTATCTTATTTCAACATCATAAAGATTATATATGACAAACACAAAGCCAACATCAGTGAATGGAGAAAAGCTGAAAGCATTTTCTCTAAAATAAAAAACAAGACAAAGATATTCACTCTCACCAATCTTATTGAATACAGTGTAAGATTGGTAACCAATTTATTTGTATTCCTTTTATTAACAAAAGTGATATAAATAGGAAAGGAAGAAGTCATATTATCAATGTTTGCAGATGATATGATCATAAACTTAAAAGATCCAAAAATGCCACCAGAAGACTTTTAGATCTAATAAACAAATTTAGTAAAGTAGCTGTATACAAAATCAACATAGAAAAACCAGTGGCTTTCCTATATACCCATAATGCTTCTACTGAAAAGGAAATTAGGAAAATAACTCAATTCATTATAGCCTCAGGAAAAATCCTGGGAGTAAATTTAATTAATGATGTAAAAGACCTCTACAATGAAAATTATAGAAAACTGAAGAAAGGAATCGGAGAAGATGCAAGAAGATGGAAATACCTCCCATGTTCACAGATAGATAGAATTAATATCGTTAAGATGGTTACATTACCAAAAGGGATACACAGATTAAATACAATCATCTTAAAACACCAAAGACATTTTTTTCATAGGACTAGGAAAAAAAACAGTCTTAAACTTCATTTGGAAGAGTAAAAAAAGACCACAAGAGTCAAAGCAATTTTAAGCCAGAAATGCAATGCTGGAGGCATCTCAACACCTGAATTCTCTAAAGAGCTATAGAAACAAAACCTGCATGGTACTGGCATAAAAACAGATTCAGACCAATGGAACATAACAGAAGACACAGAGACAAACTCACACAGACACTGATCCTTGATAAAGGTGCCAAAACATACATTGGAGAAAAGACAGTCTTTTTAAATAAATGGTGCTGGCAAAATTGGATATTCACATGTAAAAGAATGAAACTGGATCCCTATCTTTCTCTATGCACAAAATCAACTCAAATGGACCAAAATTCCTAGAAATTATACCAGAAATTTCATAACCATTAAAAGAAAACAGAGTTAACACTCCAATATACAGGTATAGTCAGTTACTACCTCAATAAAATTCCTCAAGCTTAGGAAATTATACCAAGAATTGATAAATGGGATGGCAATAATTTAAAAATCTTCTACTCAACAAAGGAAACAATTAAAAGAGTGAAGGAAGAACCTACAGAATGGGGAAAAAATCCTTTCTAGCTACTCTTCTGATAGGAGATTAACACATAGAATGTACAAAGAACTCAAAGGTGTAATGTTATACAACCTACGGCATTTGTAGAGATGTATTGGGAAGGAGGGGGCGAGGGATAAAGGTGGGTAATTGGGGGGGGCTCTTGGGGGCAAATCTAATTTTCAGAATATATATATTATATTATTTCATTAGAAGCTTGTTTGATTGTTCAACAAATAAATTTCTGGATAAAAAAAGAATAATCGAACTTTAAAAAAAATTGCCACCAAAAACCCCCCAAAAAACAAACCAAATAACCTAATCAGGAAATGGGCAAAAGAACTAAAAAGATACTTCTCAAATGAAGAAATACAAATGGCCAACACATATATGAAAAAAGTTCAATATTGTTAACAACTAGGGAAATGCAAGTCAAAAAACTACAATCAGATTTCATCTCATTCCAGTTAGAATGGCAGCCATTGAGAATACAAAGAATAATAAATGCTGGAGAGGATGTTGGGAAAAAGGAACACTTTAACATTGTGAGTAGAATCATAAATTAGTACAACTACTCTGGAAATCAACATGGAGGTTCCTGAAAAGACTAGGAATGGAATTACCATATGACCCAGCCATTATCTTAAAAAATTTAAGTTATCAAACTATAGCAATATATGCAAACCCATATTTACAGCAGAAAAATTTGCAATAGCCTGATTATAGAACCAGTTTAGATGTCCATCAAAAGATGAAAGGATAAATGAAATGTGACACACATACACAAACACACACACACACACACACACACACACTAGAGTTTTATTCAACACCTTTAAAGAATGAAATCTTGTCATTTGCAAGAAAATGGAATGAACTTGAGAGCACTGTTTTAAATAGAGAAAAAAACCTCAAAAAGTGAAGGGTCATTTGTTTTCTCTCATATATGGAAGCTAGAGAGAAAAAAGAAAGAAAAGGTAGAGGGGATCTCATGAATATAGGCGTAAAAGAAGGGAATCATGGGGAAGAAGGGAGGAAGGAAAAGAGGAGGTACTAGAGAACAAAATGGACCAAATTATATTTTCATATTGTGTGCAAGTATAAACAATGAATCCCACTATTATACATGACTATAGTGCATCAATAAAAATTTTTAAAAAATCAAACTGATCAAAATGAGATCATGTGATTGATTGCTGGGTGCCCTGTCCACAATCTTTTCAAGAGTGAGATGTACAATATAATGTTGCTTTCAGACATTTCTAGAATTAGTTGTTATCTGCCCCCTATCCTGTTTTCATGGGGTTTTCCTTCTTGTTTGAACTTCTGCATGTTTCTTTAGACTTCAGTTGCTCTTAGTTTTAGTTTCCCACAACTTTCTCTTTTTAGCTTTATGAATGTATAGCAATTCCAAAAGTCAAAAGGAATACTCAGAGATATATCCCTCCTTCTAGCTGTTTTCACACTGTGCCTCCTTGCAATCCTGCCTTTGTATTTTTACTGGTTTAATCAATCTTTTCTTCTCTTTTAACATAAACAGGTGTATGTATGATTATTTGTTCATCTTTGCTATATAAAAGCAGGATATGACAGATGCTCTTCTGTGGCTTACCTTTTTCTTTTATTCCTATCTCTTGGCAATCCCTTCATAATCTTTCAAAGAGAGCTTGCTTCCTCATTCTATTTTTACAGTGGTATATTATTCCATTGTGTATATATTACCATAGTTTGTTCAACTAATCTCTCATATGTAGGCATTCAGTGGTTTCCAATATTTAGCAATTACAAATGATGTTAAAATGAAGAGTCTTTGCATATGTATGCACATGTTGTTGGATGTATATTTTTAGGGGAAAGTCTTAGAAGTGGCATTGCTGGACTGAAAGACAAATGAATATATGCTTGAATAATGTGAAGACTGCTTTGTTCTATTACCTTCTGTTTAAATTCAGTTCCAGAACACTTCAGTAAACACATAACACTTTTGAGGTTAAATATGTGGGTTTTGGGGGCTTCAATGGTGGCTCAGCAGTTATGGTGCATGCCTGGCGTGTGTGAGGATGTGGGTTTGGATGCCAGCACCATGCACACAACAAAGTGTCAGGGCAACGAAAGTCACATGAAAAACTAAATAAAATTGAATCTCTGTTTAAAAAATATGTGGTTTCCCCCTTATACTTCAAGTAATTCTTCAATAGATACCAACTGGGTGCACCACAGTTTCAGTCAATTCCGACATTATCTACCTGGAGACAGACTCATATTCCACAGGATGTGGGCTCAGTACGACAACCCTGTCTGCCACTTTGGATGCCAATCATAAGCCCTGGGTTGTTTTACCTATACTTCTGATTGACTGACTGTAAACTGAGGTCTCCCAAGACTCCCTTCTTGGTTTGGATTAATTTGTTCATATAATTCACAGAACTCAGGGAAATGCTTTATTTGCTATTGATAATTTGTTACAAAAGATATATATTACAGATGAGTGTGTGATATAGGTGAACAGCCAGATGAAGAGACACTTGTGGGCAGGCTGGGAAGGTGCTGAGTGCAGAAGCTTCTGCTATCATAGAGTTTGGGCATCACTTTCTGGCAGGGGATGTACCCTGTATGTTCACAAACCCAGGAGCTTTCTAATTCCTGTCTTCATGGGTTTTCATGAAGACTATCACTTATGTACCATTGATTAATTTATTGGCTAGAGCTGAACAACTCAATCTTCAGTTCCTCTCCCATCCCTAAAGTTAAGGATGGGGTGGAGATGAGGTGCTTGGGAGGTTTGGGGAGGATGGAACTGAAATGTTCACTCTAATCTCAAGGGTGGTTCCTTGTGAACCCCCATCCTGAGGCCATGCAGGAGCCCTGTCTGTCAGTCATTTTAACAGAATCAGCATTCAAAGAGATACTTGTCATTTTGGAGGCTGAGGGTTTCAGAAGCTATGTGCCAGAAAAAAGGATCAGAGACTACACACACACACACACACACACACACACACACACACACACAAACACACACATATTTCTTGTTATAAATCACGATGTCACATATTTCTGTTAGGTATTGTCTAATTCCTCATAATGGGGGATATACCCTTTTGAACTCTCAACAGAAATGTGTGAGATGTCTATTTTCCCATAGCTCTGTGAGGGCATATTTCATTATTATTACTATTATTATAATTATATAGCATTATTAATTATATCTTATATGTGATTGCTATTGATTTTCTTTTTTTACTTTTAGTTTTGAAATACAGATTCACGAGAAGT
Source organism: Aplodontia rufa (assembly GCA_004027875.1). Classification (NCBI taxonomy): domain Eukaryota; kingdom Metazoa; phylum Chordata; class Mammalia; order Rodentia; family Aplodontiidae; genus Aplodontia; species Aplodontia rufa. The sequence goes on along the minus strand of PVKS010006914.1, from coordinate 67,675 downwards.
TGAAAAAATAGTATGGAGAGGTATAGTATGAGGAATATAGCAATTTTTTTCTTTCTCAGTGTCCATCCAGTTATCCAAATACCATTTATTAAAATTATGGATCAGCCCTAGTGAGTAGCAATGTTCCATTTATTCTGTACTTGATTTCTGCCTATAATTAGATCAATTTGTGGACTCTTATTTCTCTGATCCATCAATTTGAAGGTCAATATTACATTCTTAATTATGGAGAATCCTCCAATATGCTTTAAGATCTGACACCTTGCTGATATGAAGACTACCTGACATAAAATAATATTCTAAGCCTTCTTTTGTATGTGTTGGGGTTGTTCTATTGGGAGATTTTTATAGCTTTCAAATAATTCATGTTTATTTTATCCTAAGCAATTATTTGATTTCTATTAAGACTTTTTTTTTTTAAAGAAAGAGGTGACACAGAGAGAGAGAGAGAGAGAGAGAGACAGAATCAGTGTTTATTTAGTTTTTCACGTGAGTTTCGTTGCTCTGAGACTTCATTGATGTACGTGGTGCTAGGGTTTGAACTCGTGTACTTGCGCATGCAAGGCAAGCGCCGTAACCACCGAGCCACCGCTCTAGTCCCTCTATTAAGATTTTAATCCATTTTATATCTTCCAATATTATTGTCAGATAAAGTTACCTAACATAAGTGAATGCTATTAGTGTCTTTCTCTTTTAACTTTTTATTTTGAAATGGATTCACAAGACTGTACAGAAGTAGTACAGAGGGGCCCCATAGATGCCCTATCAAAGCCAGGCACCTCACATTGGTATAATCCACAGACCTCTCCAGATTTCATCAGCTTTTCATGCATTCCTCATGGGAGTGCATGTACGTATGATTCTATGCAGTTTGATTACTTATATAGGTTTGTGTGATAACCAACACAGTCAAGATACAGAGAGTTTCATTACTGCCAAGATTCCTTGTGTGGCCTCTTTGTAATCACACGCCTCCCACTGGGCCCCATCCTCTGCCTGGCAACCAGGACCTAAGCAGAACACTCCAGTCAGCAACAGTGGAGTGCACTTTCTTCTCAAGTGCATGCAGATCCTTCTCCAGGACAGATCACATGTTGGGCCACAAAACAAATTGTACTGAATTGAAGAGGATTGAAATCATGGCAAATCTTTTCTGACCATGATGGAATAAAACTGGAAGGCAACAGCTCAAAGGAAACTGAAAAATGTTAAAAAATATGTGAAAATTAAACAACATGCTCTGAACAGAATGGGGTCAATGAAGTCACAGGGGACACTAGAAAAATCTCAGGACAAATGAAAATGAAAACACATCATACCCAAAATTATGGGTTTCAACCAAGGCAGTGCTAAGGGGAAGTTTATAGCAGTAAAAACCTTCATGGAGAAAGGAGGAAGATCTCTAGTCAACAACCTACCTTTAACCTTAAGGAATTAGAAAAGAGAAGAACAAATTGAACCAAATGGTGGCAGAGGGCAAGAAGCAATATACATCAGAGCAGAAACAAATGAAATAGAGAATAGACAAATAATGGACAAAAATAAGAGTTGATTTTCTGAAAAGATCAATGATATGGACAAACTTTTACTAGATAAACTAAGAAAAAGTAGACTGAAATATTATAAATGAGGCATTATAACTGATGCCACAGAAATAAAAAGGATCATAAGAGACTGTTTGATGGATATGTGAAAATTACCAGAAATCACTTGTGTGAGCCAGACAGCAAACCCGCTACTCACTGTTTCAAAGTCTACTGACTCAGGCTAATATCAGAAAAATCACACTCTCCCGGAAACTCCTGTTTCAACCAGAAAACTCACACCTTAGCCCCCCTCCTCATTCCCTCTAGATATACCCCAGGCTATAAGTGGCAGAGGGGTCCCAGACTCCACTGGGCCCCTCTCTGCAGGTTTATCCCAAATAAACCTGTGTTACTGTTGAGCCACCACTCTCCTATTTCCTTCATTTGTTTCTTTCCTTAAAACTGCCTTTGATATGTTACCAATTTGGGTGAAGTCCTGGAAATTTCCTTTTACATCTCCATTTATAAAATATAATGTCTCAAATATTTCTGCTACATATGTTGAGTATACTGAGTACAACAATAGGTATTGCTATGTTTTGGTTTAATCATCACATTATTTAAGAAACTCAGAGAAGAAGGGCTATCATATCTACCCTGTCTTATTTGAACTTTTGTTCTTTCCTTTCTAAAGTTATAAGCTTTATATTGGGATTTTAAAATGCACAATATAAAATATACCATCTCAACCACTATTAAATGCCCAATGCAGTAGTGTTAACTATATGCATAGTGTGTAATAAATACCTAGAAATTGTCATCATGCAAAACTGAAATTCTGTACCCACGGTACAACACTCCCTCCCCTCCCCCTAGTCCTTGGCAACCACCATTCCACTTTTAAGAGTTTAGGCACCTCATATTAGTAGAATAATGCAGCATTTGTCTTTTTTTGTAACTGGCTTATTTCTCTTAGCTTAATATTTTCAAGGTTCATCCATATTGTAGCATGTGTCAGAATTCCCTTCCTTTTTAAGACTGAATAATATTCTATTGTATTCTACACCTAATTTGCTTTATCTATTCATCAGTGAACATTTAGGTTGCTTTTATACCTCTTTCCTATTGTTAACAGTGCTGTGATGAATGTGATAACTAAAATCCTGTCAAGATCCTGTTTTCAGTTCTTTTGACTACTGTTGCTAAGGCAGAGAGGATTTTTGTTCTTAATTTCCTTTTTGCATTGCTCATTGTTACTATATGGGAAACAACTATTTTTCTGTGTGAACTTCTGTAACTTTCTGAATACATTTATTGGTTCATTTAGGATTTTTCTATACGTAAGATTGTGTCGCTTATGAGCAGAGCTTATTACAAATTTGAATGCTTTTTATTTTTTTTTGCACAGGTGTTCTCACTAGGATTTCTAGTCCCATGTTGAGTAGAAGGGGTAAACATGGCATTATCCTATTCTTGCTCCTGATTGTAAAGGGAAAACTTTCAGTTTTCCACAACTGAATATGGTGTATATGGGTTTTTGTATACGGTCTTTATTCTGTTGAAGTGATTTCCTCCCATCCTAGTTTGTCGAGGGATTTTTTTTTTTATCATGAAAGGGAGTTGAACTTGTCACTATTGTTCCCTTCATTCTGTTAAGGTGGTATATTATGTTAATTTATTTTCAAATTTGGAACCAACTGTGCATCACAGGAATAAATTCCACTTGGTCATGGAATATAACCCTTTTATTACGTTGTCAAAGTCACATTGTCACAGAAAAGCAGGGAGCTAAAATTCCAAACCTTGGTTCTTGTGTTCCCATGAAAGAAAATTTAAAGTTAGACACCAAAAGTAATGCAATAGAATTTTTTTTATAAGTGAAAGAGAGGTGAAAGTAAGGTAAAAGCAGAGTAAGTTTCAAGCAGAAAGCACTCTCAAGAGAGAGTGGGCTATCTCTGAGCAGAAAATGACAAAGGAGATAATGCTGTCTCTAAACTTATTGCTGTTTTATGGTTGATTTGAAAATTGGGGTCCTCCTTCAGCAGCCTTCACTAATCAGGTGTTCAACTCCTCCTTCAGGTCTGTTGGTGGAGTTTTTGAGCTTAGTTGGTCCTCTCTGGAACTGTCATGGTGGCCATCCTGTTTAGGGGGGCTTCATCTACAAGTCAGTCCCATGTTAATGTGGGCTTTGGGTCAACAGTGTTCAAAGGTTACCTCAGTGTGCCTGCCCTATGAAAGAATACCCCTCTTCTGAGCTAGTAAGAGACACCAGGAGCCAGGAGCTTTTAGTTTCATCTCAACTTTTATGGGTCCCATAGATCCTTTGTTCTTGGGGCATTCTCCCTCCCCATTATCTCTTTTGTTTTCATTTATCCTCAACATTTGTGTACTAATGTTTTCCATAGCTTATCTTGGCAGTAATTTAAAGAAAACTTCAGGAGTAAACCTGTGGCCTTGCCAAGCATTTCAATGTTCATTGCTAGCTATTACTTAACAACATTATTGGTCAGATTATTGGTATTTTGTTGAGTTTTTAAAAATATCAGTATTCATCAGGATTATTGGTCTCCAGTGTTAAGTAGAATTCACTACCAGGGGAGGAATCCAAACATTTTCCTGATACTGTGCCTGGCTATCACTCCTGCAGGAAGACTCTAAAAGCACCTTGCTAACTTCTACTTAGATTTCTAGATCCAATAGGAAGGTAGGCACAAATCCAATTGCCAGAGTAGAAGTCCAGTGAGACAGGACATTTGGACAACTGATCGTGTAAAGCAACTTTATTATTTGCAGATGGCAAAAGAACCAATGGAAGCCTAGTAATCCAGGGTCAAAAAGCCAGGCAGTCTGTGTAGTTGGAATTTTGGGGTCAATAAAAAGGAAATTGGTCCTTTTTCTTTAAGTGACAAAGAGCAGAGCCTCACTGCTCCAGATAAGCATATGCATATCAACTTGCTATATCCCCCCCTAACAAAGAAATGTGCTACATTCCTTAACAAAAGGTTAAGGGGACGCAGACAGACCTGCTGCTAAAGATGCTAGGGAGCACAGATCAAAGGCCAGGACTTCAGTGCCCACGCACCTAGGTATGGGGGAAGAGAGACAATTGAGAGACTATAAGAAGAGGGAAACACGCCAGCTCCTTAGGCCCCTCGCTCTGAGATCTCCTTCTCCCACTCTGGGGGAAGTCTGCTCTGCTCCTATGCTCTGTTTTCTATTATTTTCTTAAAATAAAACCTGCCTGTTATGCTTGCCTCCATCCCTCAGTTTCTTTCATGGACTCCAGGAGGACATGAACCTGAATTCCTCCAAACTGGATTCACCAGAGAGTCTACCCAGTTCCCATGAAAATCTGTCCTGGGTGGAAGGGTCTCATCTGCACATGGCCTACTTTGTCCATCCCTCCCAGACTTCCAAAGTAGTCATCTCCGGGCTTTCATACTCCAGGACAGGGTTGGATCTCCAAGATAAAGCTTTGCAGAGCGCCCTGTTCTGTGGGAGCCAAGGACAAAGCCCTGGCCGTTCTGAACAGTTTCTTGTTTCAGGGTGCTGTGTTTTCAGCACATTCTGCAGCTGTCGTGAGAAACAAGCAGGAGAGCTGGGTGCATTGGACGAGGCCATCCAAAGGACCTAGCCTCCTACATTGAGTTTTCTTTAAGGTTCTTTCTCTAATTAGGTGTCAGGATAATGCTGGAATCATAAAATAAGTTAAGAATTGTTCCTTCTTTAACATTGTGCAATACTTGCAGATGGATTGGTGTTAATTCTTTAAGAGTTTGATAGAATTCTCCAGTGAAGCTACCTCCTCCAGGGCTTTTCTTTGTTTTTGATTACTGAGTAATCAAATATAACTCCTAACTAGCTATAGATCTGTTCAGATTTTTTTTCATAATTTAGTCTTAGTGGGTTGTTTCTATAAACATATTTTTTCTAGGTTATCCACTTTGCTGGTATTGAATTGAATTCTTCAGTAGAATGGTAGTTGCCAGGGATGAGCGGGAGGGGAGGGAGAGTTATACAGTGGATATAGAATTTCAGTTTTGCATGATGACAATTTCTAGGTATTTATTACACACTATGCATATAGTTAACACTACTGCATTGGGCATTTAATAGTGGTTGAGATGGTATATTTTATATTGTGTATTTTAAAATCCCAATATAAAGCTTATAACTTTAGAAAGGAAAGAACAAAAGTCAAATAAGACAGGGTAGATATGACAGCCCTTCTTCTCTAAGTTTCATAAATAATATGTGATGATTAAACCAAAACATAACAACACCTATTGTTGTACTCAGTATAATGTAGAAGAAATATTTGAGACAATTATATTTTATAATGGAGATGTAAAAGGACTTAAGCTTCCAAGACTTCACCCAAATTGGTAAAACATCAAAGACAGTATGCTGTATATTTTAATACCCAGAGGAAACCACCAAGGTAAGTATGTAAAGAAATATATTCAGAAACACTATAAAAATCAAATGGAATCTTATGAAATGTTCAAGTAATCCACAGGAAGGCAAGAGAAAAAGAATGAAAAAGCAATCAGAAAAATCATTAATCAAATGGCAGACTTAAGCCTTAACATACCAAGAATTACTTGGTGTAGATAGTCATCTAAAAGATTGACAGAGTGTATTAAAAACATGACCTAACTATCTGCTGTGTACAAGGAATCCCTTCAAATATAGTACAGAAAACTGAGATGTTGAAAAAAGATATATCACACTGACATTATTCAAAACCAGAAGCAAGTGTCACTGTATTATTATCAGACAAGGTAGATTTCTGAGCAAAGAGAACTACCACAGACAAAGAGGGAGTAAATCTAGTAAAAGATTTGTATGAACTCTTCATTAAACACTGCATGTTATTGAGATAAAGAAGATAAAAATGATTGAGGAAGATGATACTTCATGTTTATGGATTGGAGGTCAGCAATACTTTAAAAATATGAATATCGATGTATCTATCAAGTCAATGCAATCCCAACTAAAGCACCAGCAGCTTTTTAAAAAATGGAAAACAGACCGATTCTAAGTTTTATGGAAACTCCAAGCGTCAAAAATAAGTAAGACGAATCATGGGCTCTGATTCCTCCAACAAGGGCCTCATATCCAGAATCTACAAAATCCTCAAAAACCTCAACTACAAAAACACTAACAGCCCAATCAATAAATGGGCCAAAGAGCTAAATAGAGACTTCTCAACAGAGGACATTGAACAAGCCAATGAATACATGAGAAAGTGCTCTAAATCTCTAGTAATCAGAGAAATGCAAATGAAAACCACATTAAGATAACACTTTATGCCAGTCAGAATGGCAAAAATGAAGAAAATCAACAATAATAGATGCTGGAGGGGCTGCGGAGAGATAGGCACACTAACCCACAGTTGGTGGAGCTGCAGACTGGTACAGCCCCTCTGAAAAGCAGTGTAGAGAATCCTCAAAAAACTAGCGATGAGCCCACCATACAATCCTGCTATTTCACTCCTGGGTATCTTTCCAGGGGACTTAGAATCAGCACATTACAGTGACACAGCAATATCTATGTTCATAGCAGCACAATTTACTATTGCTAGACTATGGAAACAACCCAGATGTCCCTCACTGGATGAATGGATCCAAAAACTGTGGTACATTTATACCATGGAATTTTAAACAGCAATTAGAAACAGTGATACTGCAACCTTTGAAGGTAAATGGATGGCTATGGAAGAAATTATGCTGAGTAAAATCAGCTTAACCCAGAGAACTAATGGTCGATCGTCTCCTCTCATCTGTGAAGGTTGGAACTAGACCCTGGCCAGTGAGAAAGATGGTCTATTATCATGTGTTAAATCCAGATAAGGTGTAATGTTATACAACATAATACTTTTTTAGAGATATTGTGGGAAGGGGAAGGGAGGGATAAAGGTGGATAATTGCGGGGGGGCACTTCTGGGGGTAATTCTAATATTCAGAATCTATACACATTTTATATTATTTTGTTAAAATTGTGTATGGTTGTTTAATAATAAATTTCTCAATTAAAAAAATAATGCAAAAAAAATAACTAAGATGCTCCAAAGCATCACAACAAAGCTGGAGGACTCACACAGATATCCGGAATTATTACAACTACATTAATTAAAGCAGGTGGTATTGGTAAATGAATGCAGATAATAAAAAGTAGTTTGGACACAGACCCACAAATAGAGTTACCTGGTCTTTGTCAAATGTGGGTCATAAAGAGAAAAGGATGCTATTTTCAATAAATTTTGCTAGATCCATATTCACAAGGCTATCCTCTTCACATCATTTGTAAAAAAATCAATTTCAGATGGAATGCAGAGCTACATGTGAAGGACAAAACAATAAAGCTTTTAGAGGAAAGCAAAGAACAATTTTATGACCTTGGAGTAGGCAATGAAAACCTTTAGCCATTAAAAAATCCTTAATTTAACTACATTAAAATTAAGGACTTATATTCAGTAAAAGACACTATTAAAACAGTAAGTAACATAACCCAGAGTGTGAGGAAAAGAGAATCAATGTAAATTCAGTGACTTTTGATGATTTTCAGATTTCATATTTCTAAATTTGTCTCTTTGCTAAAATATATTTGTAATCTCCAAATCAATACTCTTAGCATTTTTGTGGTCATCTACAAACATGCAGAACTGTGCAAAATTTGAGTCACATGATGTTCATGTCCAGGTGAGGGTGAACAAGGAGATACTTTGCTTAATTGCACTGATACCATAAGCAGATGTCCTTTGTGTGATCTGTTTAGTGCCTTTTTCATAATTTTTTATTATTGATTTTGCTATTTAAAATAGCCCCCAATCATAGACTTTCAGGGTTGTCTAATGTCCCCTTGAGCAAGAAAGTGTCATGTCCTTATGGAGAAAATCCATGTGTTAGAGAAGCTTCATTCAGGCATGAGAATATTGTTGATTGCTATGAGTTCAGGCTGATAATAACATGATATGGTACCTCCAGAAAAAAGGAAATTCACCGGTATGAGCCCATTCTGCAAAATGTTAAAAGTAACATCTACAGTGCATATGTTAAAGCTAAAGAAAAGTGGAAATACAGCTGAGCTTGTGAATTCATGAAATGGCAACCATTTAAAAAAGTGCAATCTTGGGCTGGAGCTGTGGCTCAGTGGTTATGGCGCTTGCCTGGCATGTGCAAGTACACGAGTTCAAATCCCAGCACCACATACACAACAAAGTCTCAGAGCAACGAAAGCCACATGAAAATCTAAATAAAATTGATTTCTCTCTCTCTTACTGTCTCTCTCTTTTTTTTAAAGTGCAATCTCTATTATACATTCTCATCAACTCTTTAAAAAAATCCACATGTAGTATTTGCCTTTCTGTGTCTGACTTCTGTCACTTAGCACAATGTCCTCCAGTTCCATCCATTTTGCTGCAAATGGTAGTTTTAGGCAGTTTTTGCATCACTGTGACCAAAACTGTGACAAGAACAGTTTTACAGGAGGAAAAGTTTATATGGGGTCTCACAGTTTCAGAGGTCTCAGTCCATAGACAGCTGGCTCCATTTCTATTCCTCGGGGCTCAAGATGAGGGAGAACATCATGGGGGAAGATGTGTGGTGGAGGAAAGCAGCTCAGGACCTTGCACCAGGAAGGAGGGAAGGGCAGAGGGAAGGGCAGAGAAAAGGAGGTTTGTGTGGAGAGGGAGAGAGAGTGGGTGGAGGAGAGAGAAAAACAGAGAGGGGGCAGGGGAGGAAGAAGGAGAGGGAGACGCAGCAACATACCTGTTCTATTCACTAAGGACAAAATGTATACCTCAAAGGCCTGTCCCCAATGACCCACTTTCTCCAGTCACACACTATCTGCCTACAGTTACCACTCAATTAATCCCTATCAGAGGATTAATGCACTGATTAGCTCAAGGTTCTCACAAAGCAATCTTTTCACCTCTAAACTTCTTGCAATGTCTCATAATCTTTTGGGGGACACCTCATGTCTAAATCATAACATCAGTGTTCACAGCAACTTTATAGAACAGATCTACCATCAACAGTGAGAACAGACTTAACTGACAAAGGACTTGTTTCAGAATACATAAAAGTACTTCTACTACTTAAGATGACAAATAGCAGGCTGGAGCAGTGGCTCAGAGGATGAAGGGCTTTCCTCTTTAAAAGGGGCTCTCTCTTAAAAAAAAAAAAGGAAGAGAGCACAACAGAAAACCAGAAATATACTTGAGTGGACAATTTAAAAGTGGATATAAGGGGCTGGAGTGGTGGTGCTTGCTTCGCATGAATGAGGACCCAGATTTGAGACTCAGCAGCTCATATACAACTAAGTGTCACAGCAATGAAAACCAGGTGAAAAACTAAATTTAAAAAATTGATATTTTTTTCTCTCTTTCCTTCTTCGTCTCTTAAAAAAATAAAAAATAAATGAGGATATCAAAAACATCAAAAGACATATGACATATGTCCATTTCATTCATAGGAGAAAGATGGGAAGGAAACAGGTCAATATGTTAAGAATGGTTGTCAATGGTTGGTAGAATTATAGAGGTAACTTACTTTTCTTTACATTTTTTCTGGGTATTTCAAGGTTCATCACATAAATGTGACAACTTTGTTTTTCAGGACTGAGGACCAAACTCAGGCATTGTGCATGCTAGGCAAGCACTCTACCACTGAGCTAAATTCCCAACCTTGATTTTTATTTTTAAAAAATTTACATGTGCTGCTTTGTAAAAAAAGAATGACAATTTATCATTCACATTTTTCTAACAAAGATATATATGGTTTTTCTTTTTATGCCAATATACAATTTGGATGTCTCTGTAGGGTAGTTGCTGACATAGAAATTACTTCTCAAATTAGAATTTAAAATGCATTATGAAACATTCTAAATGAATTTGGGAAGAAGAGATTGCATCTCATTCAAAACAATTTCTGTGTTGTAATTCTGAATAATAAAAATCTCATCACAGAAATGAGAGGAAAATTGCCTCAGTCATCTAACTGTTAGAATATAAGCCATGATAAACTGCACAGAATATAGCAGAATTAGACAATCAATCAATATTGGGCACCCTGCTACATTTTACTACAATATTTTCCTGGCAACCCATATTCTGTCTTGCACCTTGTAAGAAAGGGAGAATAAAGGTAATAATACATAATTCAGACTTTGAAGACCCAGACTCACAACATCATCTTCGTTGCTATCTGAGAGGCTGAATGGAGTAACTTGATGGTACAGATATCAAATCTTATTCAGCTCTTGAACTATAGCCTTACCACGCACTTGACTCTTTCATAAATCTGTGAGGTATCAGGCTTTGAGTGGTCCTTCCATTTGGCTGATTGGGGTTTAGAGTTTCCCTTGAGTAAAGAGTCTTGACCCTGGCCTCTTGGCTGTCCCTGCAGAGCCAACTCTAGATTGCTATGATTTCTTGATTTGGTGGAAGCATCCCTGCCAAGCTCCTATCTGTCTAGGGTGAGAGTGAGGATTCTGACATGGAATTACCACCTTGCAGACAGAACAGCTGCTACTGACACAGTCAGCACATCTGTGTAGGGAGAGGCTGCTGGCTCTGCCTGTGCTCTGCAGCAAGCTCCCACGTGGAGGCAGGTGAGGGGAACTTATTCTAGCAGTCATGGACTGGAATGGGGATGAAGAGAGATGAAAAAAACAAAGTGAAACCTGGTATCCTCCAAGATGATATGGATGAGAACTATGAATTTTCCCTTTGATCAGAAAGGAAATAAACCTTAGTGAAATTTTTGAAATGAGAATGTATGATTCACTATCCAAGGTGAGAGGGTAGGGAGGCTGTCGAGCTTTCAGAAGGAGAGGCTATGTCAGTAGGGCCCCTGGAGGAGGCTGGACATATTCCTAAACAGCAAGGGAAGGGGGGATAGCAGGATACCTGTTGACCCCAACAACATTGCCACTGGGAGGTAGCATAGAGGGCTGCCCCTGCACACTGTGGGAGAGTTGGCAGGAACCCATGGAGCCAGCCACCTATACATCAGCATCAAGGGTCCATAAACTGCTACTGTGTGGTTGTGATCTGGAATTCTCCCATGAAAGGATGTACAGAAAGAGTCCCAATGAGCACTGTGCATGGACTACATCATGGTCCTCTAATGGCCTCTGGAGAATTCCCCCTCCTCCAGGTAGCCTGTCTCCTGTAGCTTGGGAAGAAGTAGAGACCCTGGCAGTTGGAGACTATGGTGGCCCCCAGGACTAGGCCTGTGGGCTGGGCATTGTGGTCACCCTGGGCACCTGGAGGGGGGAAGCTTTCCCCCTGGCTAGGAGCAGATAATGGACTGCATGACATGAGGAATGACCTGGCTCAACCCCCACCCACCCCAGCTCTCTCTGTGGCCGTCACTAGAGAAGACTCATCATGGGCTGGACACTGGGGTGGTGACTCTTGTGTTTAAAGTTTTACTTTCTAAACTGAGATTGTGTGAGATGACATAGGGACCTATTTGTCTAAGAGATGGAGGTCAACATTGTCAGAAGCTGAGGATTTTTAAAGGAGATCAGAAAAGAACCACAAAAAACTGCTTTTGGGTGAAGCCTATCTTATTTGTCCCACACGTGCATATCATGAAAGGGAACCATCTAGTAGCAGGGCCAATGGACAGCTTTAGTCAGCACGATTTAGGGTTCCAAGTTCTTTCCTGGCCCCAGCACTGTGGACGCTTCTTGAAGGTTGTAAAACAATCTTCTATAGGATTGGACTCACTTGAATAGAAATTTCCTTAATTAAAACAAAATAAAACAAATGACCAAAGGAGATATACCTTAAATTCAAAATTCATGATATAAATTAACATATATGTACAACCCACGTGTCCAAGGGGCTCCCATGACAAATAAAGCATTCCATTATCATTGTATCCAACCTAACACTGTATCCCATCGTTCTGAAATAGCAAAGGATAAACTAATCCTCTGGGGGATTTATTTTTACCTCAAAATAAAAAATAAAAAAGGCTAGAGATGCAGCTCAGGGGTAACATGCTCTGTGTTCAATCCCCAATATAGCCAAAAAATAAATAAATAAACAAACACCCCCCCCCCCTTATGGTTCATTGAAAAGAATCCCTTGTCCTCGTAATTTAGATGGGACACTCAGGTGCTCTTCCACCTAGGACAAGGCCAGCCCAGGCCTTCCAAACTCCCATCTATACTTCGTCAGCAGTTGTCACTGCAGGATGTGGTGGATACTGATCAGCCAGAACAAAATGGTTTTCAGACACCTTTGGTTCACTTTCTCTCTTTTCTTTAGCACCTGCCCCTCAGCCACCCTCAGTCCCAGGTGTATGCAGCCCCACCTGAGCACAGGCAGCCACAGGTCAAATCTCCTTGGTCTCCTGACCAAATTACCACACTCTTCCCACTTCCCCATGCAGTTCTTTATAAGCCCTGTTCTCCTCTATCTATGCAAGAAAAAAATAAAAACAAAAAACAAACTAAGAACTCTTTTTGCCTAACCCTGAAATGCTCACGACTTTAGGGTCAGAGCCTCCCCATGGGAACAATCTCCTCCCCTTTGACTAATCCATTTGAATTAAAGTCAACCATCATTAAGTCTGCATTTGTTTTTTCTTTGACAGCCCCACTGATTCCTTTGGAAGTCCCATGCCATCTCCTCTGACACCTTAGCACTAGGGCACAGGGTGTGATAATAAAAGTACCACTGGTGTACCACACGTCTGAGACATGAGTACAGTTGTAAATCAGAATTAAATGTCCTCCCTTCTTGCCTCCACAAATGAACTTACCCAGTGAACTGAAGGCTGTGTTCAGAGCAGAAACACAGCAGTGACCATTCCTGAGGATCAGGAAGAGGCAACCCTGCAGGTGGGCAGCCTACAGCTTGAGTGCCCTGGGGCCTTGATTAGCCGGTCAGGCTTGGACAACCCTCTGGAAGACAGACAGGAGGAAACCTGCAGGACAGAGGCTGGCTTGGGGTGGGAGGTAGTAATTGTGGGACCAGTGGCTAGGCCAGGTCTGGTGGGAGCATCTTAAGGGTCCAGGCAAGCAGGAGAGGTTGGATGCTAGGGACAGTGGAGCCCACAGAGTGAACCAGGGCAAGACCCTGAGGCATTCTTCCAGCCTCCTCCATCTTCTGGTTCCCCATCCAGGTTGTCCTTGAACCTTTCCTATTGACCTGGAATTGAAAATCAACATCTCTTTTAGCTCCTGAAGACAATAAATGTTCTCAAAACATTCATGACCACTGGAAACATGAACAAGTATCATAGAGGGGCAGCCCTGGTGCTGTCCCTTCTGCTGGTCTCACCCCTGCCCAGCCTGTGGGCTCCAGGATTGCCCACTCCATTCCAAGGGGAAGACAATTCCCTGTTGCTTGGCCTCTCTGCAGGTTCGGGCCGTCCCTAGGAACACCTGGAACTGTGGGCACATTCAAGGCATGGGACAGGAAACAGAGGCTCACCTTAGAAGATTGTCCCAGAGGTACCTGGGGCCAGAAAGAAGGCCTTGGGTGGGTGGTGGGGAGACTTAACTGCATTATTACAAATGCTGCTTCACAGAGACATCCCACCCTCATCCTTGTCTTAAAACTGACAGTTACCATATGCACATGCATCTCACAGAGGACGGACTGTCCTAGCCCAGGATGTGACTGGCCCAGCCAAGGATGCACCCAGGGATTTGGGGCTGTGACTGGGCTCACAGGCACTAGTATGGAGCCCAACTCCACTTGCTGTGCATCTCTGTTGGTCTGTGATGCCAAGTGCCCAGGTTGCTCCCTGTTTCCCATCTGATGTCAGAAGGGGTTTTTGCCAACTTCCCTTTAGCTCCTTTCCTGGGCTTTCTCCTCCATTGTCCTGGAAATGCAGCTGATTCCTACTCAGTCAATGCATGAGCCCTATGTGGCTAATTATTCTCTAAATTTGCAATCACTCCCAGCCTGCTCTAGAATCCCCTACCACCCTCTGCTGCAACTTCCTCACCTGTGCCTTTCTACACCTGCCTGCAAAGGTGATTATTTGGTTTGAATGCTTGACTCCTCTGCTTGGTTTGAGGTTGAGTCAGTTTCCAAGTCTCCTCCCTCCTAATAGCCTTCAATGTCTATTCTGGTTGAACCTTCACCATGATCCTTCTCTTTTCCCTTTCCATGAACTAGAACCCACATACCTTTTCTGTAAAATGTCAGATGATAAGCATTTTGGGATTTGTGGTCACATGGTTAATGACCCAGCTCTGATCTTGTAGTGGAAAGCAGCCGCAGACAACACAGAAATGAATGAGCCTGGTTGGGTGCTAACAAAACTCAATATGCACTGGAATTTAAACAGGAAGCTCTATCTGGCTCCACGGTCACCTGTGAGGCATTTTCATTGCAGCACTCTAACCCAGTATCCCGGTGCCAATTCTGTCTTCTTTATGTTTGGGATGGAACCCTTTCGATATGTGCGTCTGTTTCCACATTTTAGTTGATATGATGGGAATCCTTCAGTTTTGCCCCTGACCCCCTCACTTCCCTAATGCTTGTGTTAGGTAGTTTCTGAGAGATAAACTCACCCTATTTTGTCAGCATGACAGATGATATGTGCCAATACTGCATCTTATTTCACCTGCAAAGCTCCACTATCAGAACTGTAATATTCTTTCAAACCCATCATAGTCTGAGTTAATCCCCTTAACACATATTTAAAAACAGAACGGTTCCTACTTTCCTGTCAATATCTCTGAAAAACAACAGGCTTAGGCTTCAATAAACCATAAGGCAGAAATGTACATATTAAAAAATGAAACACATTTTATTTTTCAGGTTATAAGATTAGAAAGTAAAGGGAAACAATCTAAGGAATAAAATTTAAATTGTCAATCATACCAGAACCCAGAGATAACCATAGTTACCATTTCCTGTTTCTTAAAAAAAAGTTAATGCCATAATGTAGGAATAATCACACATAAATCTCACTTGAAATACAATTTTAATCACTGTGTGTTGTGCCATCACGGATCTGCCATCATGCAGTTACCCATCACTGGGTAGTTAAGTTGTTCTGACTTTTTATTACTCTATCTTGTACTTGTAGGAACATCCCCATGTGAAAACGCTTTTCTGTACTTTTAATATTTCCTCAAATAGATTCCCTGAAATAGGATTACTGATTGAAATTTATAATCATGTTAAAGCTCTCTTTGCATATTGTCAAATATCTTTCCATGAAGAATATCCCAGATGGTGCCTCCACATAGGTGTGGCGGGGGGTGGGGGGAATCCATCTTGTCACCATCACTAGTGTTGAATATGAACACGTGTGTGTGCACATGCATGTGTGTGTGAATTAAAAAATGGCATGGAGGGAAAGGGGAATTGCAGAAACATTTTCCTATGATAAAGAATGGCTTCCAGCTCTTCAGAGATGGCTGTCATTGTACCTTTATTTTTCATGTATGATTACATCCACACTTTTATAAATAGATGAGCTTTCCCTTCTTTCTCCAGTTGATCACACTGACAATATTTATTGACATTAATGGCATTGACATAAAAGATTAGGACTTAGTCACTCAAAATGTATCCCATTGTTCAGCCATCCCCATTCTTCCTAAGGTCTGATGGTAATGACATAGTTTAGTTTGGTATTAGCTATCTGTTCTTGATCCATTAACTTCATTAGCATTTTATTTGCCTTAGATAATGTGGATCTTAGATCCTTGACTTTGTGGCTTTGCCTCATCCCCTCCGTCTCTTGATTTAACTCAAATATTTCCTCACTTTTAAAGGGTCCTGGTTGATGATTTCACAGTCTTCTCTGTAACTGCAGTTGAGTGCTCCGGGAATTTTTAGTAATTGACTATGGAATTTAAAAAATCAATAGCAAACACTTGTCAATCAACACAGCAAATTAAGTAATGCTTCAAGACTCTCTCTGTCCAAACAAAATTTAAAAATATAAAATAGGAGAGAAAGAATAAGGCACGGTAAGCCTCAAGCTTCAGATGCACGCAGCTCTGTCAAGTGAACATAACAGTGCAAATCTAGTTGCTACTGGATCTGTGAGCTGCACACAGGGCGGGCACAGTATTGGCAGGGCCTGGCTTCTTTCTCTGGATTGCTCTGGCAAGGGAGTACTGAGCCAAGTTCCCAAGGACTGTGGACAGGGACTCAGCTGCCATAGGGCCAGCTGAGGAACCCAGTGCTTACTAGAGGCCTGGGCCTCAGGGGAGTGAAGAGGCTGTCTTGGAGGACAGAGCACTAAGATCCCAGCTGGGGCTGGTGGAGGAAGCCAAGGGCTGAGAGAAAGAGGGATCAAGAAGGAGAGAGGGATCAAGAAGGAGAGAGGGATAAAAGCCTGCCAACTCCAAAGAGACCCAAATATCAGACCAGTGGAGAGATCAGACAGGCCAACAGGTCCACAGGCAGATCCTTAAAACAATGGTTAGCAGGTTGGGGTGGGGAGAGAAAAGGGAAGCTACAGGTCAAAGGAGCGGAAGTAACAGTAGAATGAACCAATATAAAGATCAAATGTACGACAGGAGGACTGACACTGATCATAGTGTATTGTATTCAGGAGTTTTGCTAAATTAGATTATAGCTGTTCTTGCCACAGTGGTAAGGAGGGGTAACTATGGGAGAGATGAATATGTTAGCTTATTCCCAAGAGTAACCATTTTACAATATATATGACTCTTATAACTTGTGTGTCTTCCTTAAATACTCAAAATAGAATTTAATTTAAAAATGAATAAAAATAAAGTTGAGGACGTTTGGTGGTCAAATGGGTTTTTGCTTTTCCCATGCCAACATCTGGAAGGGGGTTCCTCACTGTGATTTCCTTCACTCTCTCTGTGCATCTGTGCATACCTTTCCATCATGTGCACCTACCTGTGTAAGCCAGCCAGAAGCTTGGACACGCCTTTCCTCTCTTTACTGCTGCTGTGGACTAGTTACTCTCTTGTGTTTCCATAGGAGCATCCAAAAGGATTTCAAGATGAAAAAGAAAATGCAGTATTAACTTTTTAATTATTACAAAAAGTATGTGTAACACAAAACCCACCTTTTATTTTTACATTTCTTTGCTTACTAATGAAATAGAATTTTTATCGCATATTAAATTGTATTTTCCTTGGGACTTGACACTCCATGTCTTTTTTTTTTTTTTTAAGAGAGAGAGAATCAATTTTATTTAGTTTTTCATGTGGCTTTTGTTGCTCTGAAACTCCGTTGTGGTGCTGGGGTTCAAACCCAACGTTCTCAAGAATGCCATGCGAGCGTTGTAACTGCTGAGCCACTGCTCTAGCCCCTCTTCATGTCCTCTTGATGACTTAAATATTTGGGTCTTATTTATTATCTTTCTTAACAATTTGCATGAGCTCTTTATGTATAAAAAGCTGCCTAAATCTCATGTTTGCTGCAATTTCTTTTCAAGGGATAATTTAAGAATAATGGATTCTTCTGAAGAGCAACACTTGCTCTTACAAATGTGCTCTTAACATCCACTGGGTTATTTGCATTTTAACTAGTACTATTGCCTGAATAGTTGTGTCTCCCCAAAATTCATAAGTTGATACTTCACCTCCTTTGTGGTGATATGAAGAGGCGGAGCCTTTGGCAGGTGATTAGGCTTGAGGGTTCCACTCTCATGAATGAGATTATGTCCTTATAGAAGAGGGTGAGCAAGCTCATTAGCCCCCTCCCTACCTTTTGCTCTTCTCCACGTAAGGATGCAATAAGAAGTAACACATATGAGGAATGAGCTTTTACCACACTCAGAATCTGCTGACACCTAGATCTTGAATTTTCCAGCCTCCAGAACTATGAGCAATAAATTCTTTGTGTTTGTAAGTTACCAAGTCTATGGTATTTTCATTATAGAAGCCAGAATGGACTAAGACAGCTAGGACCACAAAACTTGACACAAAATACTTGAACATACCATTTTGAAAGTCTCACTCCAGCTCTTTCGGATTCGGCTGAGCAGTACAGAAACCAGATTAAACGTGGGTAGTCTGAGTTTCCCAGAGAGAATATCATGTGCTCCCTTTAATTACTTGTTACTTAACAACTTGATCTATTTATGTTTATAGGAATCAGGTGGTGCCAATCTGGTTCATGAAAAAGCCACTTGATGGAGTTCCATGTAATTGCACATGGGCTAATTACATAAATCAGCTATTTGTGTTCCAAATTGAGCTTTGAAAGCTGCTCTAACTCCTTCAATTGTTCTCCACAAGCAAATAGAGTTATACTGAGAAAACCAAACTGCCTAAAATAATAAAGGGACTGCCACATTATTAAAGCCTGAATGTTTGCTGTAAGAGCCCACACCTGAGCCTAAACAACTTCACACTCACAAAGTGGGGAATGCACTATGTCCTTCCCTGAGTCCAGGGTGGATATGATGAGTTGGCTGTGTGTTATCTTGCAAGGGCTGTCATAGCAAAGCCACAGACTGGGGGACTGAAACCACAGAAACTCAGTTCTGGGTGCTAAAGGTCCAGGGTCAAGGTGTAGGCAGGCTAATTTCTCCTGAGATCTTTTGTCTTGGCTTGTAGGTGGCATCTTTTCTCTGTGTTCTTGTCCTTCTGAGAGTGGCTCTGTCCTAATCTCCCCTTCTTATAAGGACACCAGTCAGATAGGATAAGGTCTATCCAAATGACCCTACTTTAACTTAACCATCTATTTGAAGACTGTCTTCAAATATAGTCACAATTTGAGGTTCCTGGGCATTGGAACTTCAATCTATGAATTTTGGGAGATGCAATTCAGCTTACAACAGCCTGGGAAAATGCTTAATAGGACTTGTTGTGGGGTTTATGTACCAGAAATGTCTGCAACTCTTTTAGGATAAGGTGAGGAACACAGAAGAATGATCAGTGTCCCTATCTTAAGAAGTGGCACCTGGTAGCCCATCCAGCAATAGTCACTGTGGTCCACTCACTGCCAAGGATCAATGCCTGGGGTGCTTGAGGATATTATTTCTTTCATGCAATGATAGCATGAAAGAAATATCTGTGGATGATTAATCATCATGGCAGCCATGGTGACTTTTGAAACAGACTTCCTCAATTTTCCCTCAAACAGCACTAGTCTGGTGACCTCTGGAGATGGTACACAGAAATGTGTTATTGCCCCATGAAATTTTGAAACCAGAAGGGCCATTAGGTGATTAGTAAATAGTGACTGAGAGATGCACCAAGAAGAAGGAGGTGGAGCATTTGGAGCATCTTGACCTGCCCAGCTCAACCCCTGCAGCCTATCATAGTTGGTCTGTCTTCATTGTGGGAAATGCCTGCTGTGTTGGCTGGATGAGCATCTGAACATGCCAAAGTTCAGATGTGGATCCTGATCTTGATTCTCCCACTGACTTCTGTGTGATCTTAGGGCCTTGATCCCAGTGTGGGCCTTGGTATTTCTAATATGGAGGAAGGGGATTTTGCCTTGGAGGGTTTTAGCAGTAATACTAGCTCTGAAAGGAGGTTGTTGGCCCTCATAAGAAAGGGTCTTTTATGAAGGTGGGAGAGAAGGGAGGGAGGCAGGGAGGGGAGGGAGGGACAAGGGGTTATCAATACAATGGGAAATACTCAATTCCCATTAGAAGCCCAGCTATACACAAGGCAGGTAGAGAAACTCAGAAATATCAACAATTATCATACATAAAATATGTTTATTTCAAACTATAGTATGGTGGCATTACAGAGGAGATTTGAATTTGGGGAATGGATGAAGGGTGGTAGATCCTGGTCTAGGATTGGCCTTAACTTACTATCTCACTATGTCAATATCCATGAATGCATGAATATGTAACAACAATTCCCTCCAATATGTAAGACTATGTTGAACTAATAAAAAAAAAAAAGAAAAAAAAGAAAGGGTCTTCTGATGGATGTTCTGGCCACCACTGACTTTCCTCTGTCCCCTAGTCTGACCTCAGCAAGCAGAAGAGGGGTGGGGCAATGGTATCACTGGGTTCTTAGGATGGAGGGTGATATATATCCTCTTCCTACTAGGCACTTAATAGTTGCATAAGGAGAAAAATCTTGAAATCTCTAGAGGAACTCAGAGCAATGAAAGCCACATGAAAAAACTAAATAAAATTGTTTTTTAAAAAAAAGACTAGGAATGGAATTCCCATATGACCCAGCTATACCACTCCTTAGTATTCATCCTAAAGAATTGAAGTCATCATACTATAGCAATACATGCAAAATCATGTTTCTAGCAACACAGTTCATAGTAGCCAAACTATGGACCAGCCTAGGTGTCCAACAATGGATGAATGTGTAAAGAAAATGTGATATATATATATAACATATATGTGCATGCATATACGTATATATACTTATGCATGTACACACATACACATATATGTACATATGCATGTGCACATATACATATACAGATGTATAAATATGCATATATACATGTGTGTGCATATACATATATGCATATATACACGTATGCATATACACATATACATATATGCAAATACACATATACGTGTGTATATATACATGTATACATTATGGGGTTATGTATACAGATATATGTACACATACATATGCAACATACATATATACATATTCATATATGCACATATAATTATATGTGTATGTATACATATATGCATACACATATGTGCATATATACGCATACATACACAGTGAAGTTTTATTCAGACATAAATAAAAATGGAATTATGTCATTTGCAGGAAAATGGATGGAGCTAGAGATCATTGCATTAAATGAAATAAGCCAAACTTGGAAGGTCAAGGGTTCTATGTTTTCTCTCATATATGGAAGCTAGCGAGGAAAAAGGAAAAGAAAGCGGGGGTGGGGTTTAGATCTCACGAAAATCAAAGGTACATCAATTGAAGAAAGGGGCGGGGGATGGGAAGTGGAAAGGGAGGTGGAAAGTGCTGGAGAGTGATATTGGCCAAATTATATTGTTATGTTGTGTATATGTATAAATATGTAACAATAAGTCCCATTATATACAATTATAATACATCAATTAAAAAAAGTGGAGGGGCTGGAGTGGTGGCTCAGCAGTTATGGTGCTTACCCAGCATGTGCAAGTGCACGGGTTGGACCCCAGCTCCTGTGTACACAACTAAGTGTCAGAGCAACGAAAGTCATGTGAAGAACTTAATAAAAAAAAAAATGGAGAGAGAAAGATACCATGATACCAGGTGTGAATCAGGAAGTGGGCCCTCACCAGGCACTGAATTTTCTGGCACCTTGATCTTGTGCTTCTATCCATCGGAACTGTAGGAAAGAATTTGTTTGTAAGCCAACTAGGTTATGATATTTTGTTATAGCAGCCCAAACATACTAACATGCTACGCAGTCATGAAGTTGGGCATATTTGGAAGCACTCCATCAACAAATGGAAGTGGTATACAGGCCCAAGCAGGTCTTGAAGGCACAAGTAAGCTACATGAAGAAGTGGCCCAAATGCCCATGGGCTCTCTCCTGCTGCACTGCTACCTCTTTCTCAGCCTGCACCTGTGGTCTTTTGGGGCATTCCTATCTGTGATCAGTTAACAGAAGAAGAGAAGACTCGAACCTGGTTTACAGATGGTTCTGAATGATACGCAGATACCACTGGAATGTGGACAGCTGTAGTATAACGTAGACTTTCTTAGGGACATCTGTGTTAGTGGTGAAGGGAAATCTTCTCTGTGGGCAGAACTTCAAGCAATGCACAGAGATGTTCACTTTGCCTAGAATGACAAATGACTACATGTGTGACTGTATACTAGTGAAAGGGCTGTGGCCAGTGGTTTGGCTGGATGGCCAGACTCTAGGAAAGAATGATTAGAAAATTGGTGATATGGAGATTTAGAAAAGAGGTAGGTGGATTAACTATTCTGGAATAAAGTATGAGGATATTTGTGTCCCTTGTGGATTCATACAAAAGAGTGACCTCAGCAGAGAAAGATCTCAATAATCAAGTGATTGGGAGGGCTCTTTATGTGTGTACCAGTCAGTCTCCTTCCCCACCCACCTGTCATCCCTCTATGTGCTCATGAATGAAATGACCAGGGTGATTGGGATGCAGGTTATACCTGGACTTGGCAATGTGAACGCCCATTCATCAAGACTGACCTGGCATAGGTATTGCTGAGTGCTGAAAATGCCAGCAGCAGAGACCCACACCAAATTGCTGGTATGGCATCATTTTCTGGGGTGATCAGTCAGGTTGATTACATTAGATCAGCTTCATCATGGAAAAGGGAAGTATCTTGTTCTTTCTGGAATAGACATTTATCCTGGATATAAATTTGCCTTTCCTGTATGCATACTACTGCCAAAAATACCATCTGTGAACTTACAGAATGCCTTATGCACCATCATGGTATTCTTCACAGCACTGATGTGATCAAGGAACTCAGTTCACAGCAGTGAAGTGTAGCAGTGGGCTCATGCTTCTGGAATTCACTGCTCTCATCCTGTTGCCCAATGATCCTGAAGCAGCTGTCTTGATGAATGGTGGAATGGCCTTTTGAAGGTGCAGTTACAGCACCAGCTAGGTGGCAATACCTTGCAGGGCTGGAACAAGATTCTCTGGGAGGTTGTGTATGCTCTAAATTTATATCCAATACATGATGCTTTTTGTTCTACAGCTAGGATTCGTGGGTCCAGAATCAAAGGGTGGAAATGGAAGTGGCATTAGTCACTTTTACTCCTCGTGATTCCTTGACAATAGTTTTGCTTTCTATCCCCAAAAGAGTATGCTCTGCTGGACCAGAGGTGTTAGGTCCAGAGGAAAAGATGATTCCACTGGGAGAAAAAAGAATAATTCTTTTGAACTGGAAGTTCAGGCTGCCACTTAGCCACTTCGAGTACTTCAGGTCTCTGTATCAACAAGCAAAGAAGGAGTTCCTGAGTTGGGGTGGATGAATGGTCCAGACAACCAAGGGAGAAATTAAGCCACTGCTCTATGATGTAGGCAAGGAAAAACATGTCTGGAATACAGAAGACCCCTTTGTGCATCTCTCAGTACTACTCTGTGATTGTCAACGGTAAGCCATATTAACCCAATTAAGGCAGGACAACAAAAGGTCCGGATGCTTCAGGAATAGTGTGATCTTCTTATTATCTTTATTTGGCAGGTTAAATGCCAAATTTGTGGATGGGTACCAAATTGACAAGGGGTTGGCTATAATAGTTAATTTTATGTGTCACCTTGGTTAGACTATGATGCCCAGTTTTTTTTTTGTTTTTTGTTTTTTTTGGTCAAGTACAGGTATCAATATTGCTGTGAAGGTATTTTTTAGATGTGATTAACATTTTTGCTCTATAGACTTTAGGTAAAGCAGATTTCCCTCCATACTTTGGGTAGATCTCATCTAATCAGTTGCAGACTTTGTGAACAAACACAGGTTTCTGGAAGAAGAAGACATTCTGCTTCAAGACCATAACATAGAAATTCTGACTTAGTTTCTAGACTGCTGTTCTGCCCTATGGAGTTTGGACTTGCTAGGGCCTACAACTGTGGGAGCCTATTTCCTAAAATAAATCTCTTTAAGGGGAAATGTTGGAACTGAGTTAAAGCAAGGTACACTCCAAGAATTTATGTCACTGTATATACTATAGTCATGTATATAAAAAATGTTCTTCATAGTGTAAGAATTATGTCACTGTATTTGAGTATTTTAGGAAAAATATAGGACCCAGAAAGAGAGGCAAGGGATCAGGGGGCAGGAGAAGGGTGGTAGCGGGGTCTGGGGGTGCAGGGATATTGACCAAATTGTATTGCTGTGTGCATCTAGGAATATGTGACAACAAATCCCATCATTTATGTACAACTATTAATGCACCAATAAAAATTATTATATAAAAATAAATCTCTTTTTCCCTATCTTCTACTCTGTTTCTCTAAATACAGTAAAGAGAGAATCATTTCAACTTGAACAAAGTAAACAAGTACTTCCCAATTTTAAAAAATACAAGAAAAAAAGGAGCAAAACAGATTATGCTGGAACCTACAAGGTGTAACATATGCACAATTGGGATATGAAGAGAGAAAAAAGGAAAAAGCTTAAGATATGTTTAGAAAAATAATGGCTGAGAACTCTGCAACAAAATGACAAACACCAAACCACAGGTCTAGGAAATTCAGAAAATACTAAGCAGAATATAAGGGTGGGGAGATTTGCCTTAATTATAGAAGAATAAATGTAAGAATTAGTGTACACTTTGTGTCAGAAAAATACAAACAAGAAGAGTAGGCTGATAGCTTTAAAGTGCCAGAAGAAGCAAACAAACAAAAATGCGCCCCAAACATAGAATTCTGTAAATTCTATATCCAGAGAACTTCTCCTTTGAAAAGGTAGGATGAATAAAGAATTTCTAAGATTAAAAAAAAAAAGAAGAAGAAGAAGTGAAGGACCTCATTGCCACCAAATGCGTCCTGTCATGCAAGAAATGTTGAAACTTTTTAAGAGACAAAAGAACTTATTTTAATAGTAACAATACATAAAACAAATGAATGATAGCAATTTCTAAGGGATAGGAGGGAAAATAGGAGAGTATTCAGTGCTTACAATTCCCCTGAAGGTAGACTAAGATGAATTACAAATACATAGTGCAAACTCTGTGTAACAAATTTTAAAAATTTCAAAATTATAAATAATAGGCTAAGAAGGATATGAAATCCTATAATATAAAATGCTCAATTAAAACCACAGAATGCATTAACATATGGGGGAAAGAACAAATGAAATAATGGAAGATAGTTATAAAGACAAAATATATTAGTTTCATTATATTGATGATCATTCATTCATTCATTCATTTATTTTTGTACTAGGGATTGAACCCAGGGGCACTTAATCACTGAGCTAAATCCCCAGCCCCTTTTATTTTTTAATTTGAGACAGGGTCTTGCTATGTTGCTTAGGGCCTCTAGCTAAGTTGCTGAGGCTGGCTTTGAACTTGTGATCCTCCTGCCTCAGCCTCCCAAGTTGCTGGGATGACAGGTGTGTATTACCATACCTGGCTCAATAATCACTTCAAATGTGAATTTTCTGAGTATGTTGAGTATATAATTAAAAGGCAGAGATTTTCAGAGTGTATTAAAATAAAATAAAAACCAACTGTGTGCTAGCTACCAAGAAAATATACTTTAAATTAAAGACTCAAGTACATAAAAGGAAAAGAATAGAGAAAAATTCTATTTAACCTAACAAAAGAAAGCCCAAGGAAGCATACTAATTTCAGACAAAGTCAACTTCAGGATAAGAACAATTATTAAGGATAAAGAAAAATGTTCATTATATATTAATAAAGGGGTCGATTTTTCTAAAAAAGCAACAATAATGCTAAGTGTTGCTAATCATGATAACAATGAACAAAAATATATTAAAAACACATGGCAAAAACTTAGAACTGAAAGGAAAAATACACAAATACAAGATACTAGTTGGAGACTTCAACAATCTCTTTCTTGTTAGCTCATAGATCAAGCAGGCAAAAATCAGTGTGGATAGAGGTGACTTGCAGAACACTAGCAATCAATCTGATATAATTGAAAGGTACAGAATTCTCTATCCAACAACAGAATACACATTCTTTTCAATGAGCATTTGCTACAGAACATTCATAAAGGCCATATTCTGAACCTAAACACAACCATGCAAAGTATGTTCTAGGAAGCAAAGGAACTAAACTCAATGTAAATAACAGAAAGATAAATGAAAAATCCTCAATTATTTGGAGACTAAAAATCATGCTTCTCTGAGATAAGTTCATTGATTAATTTTACCAAATATTTAACAGAGGAAATTATACAAATTCCTTATAATCTCTTCCAGAAGCTAGAAGCAGTGAGAGAGAGTATTGATCTTGTTCTAAGATCCTAATATTAAAACCAGACTAAGACATTATAGGAGAGGAAAAAAAATACAGACCAATATCTCTCATGAACAGAGATTCAAATATACTCGATGAAATATTACCAAATTGAACCTAACAATATGTAAAATAATTATACACCGTGATCATGTGGGATTTGTTTGAGGCATGCAAATCTGGTTCAACACTTGAAAGTCATTTTAAATAAATGAAGTGTGGTAATCTACCACATCAACAGGGTAAAGACTAAAAGTCATAATATCATTTCAGTAGATATAAAAATGTATTTGACAATATTCAATGCCCATTCATGATGAAAATTCCCAGCAAAGTAGAAATAGAGGGGAACTTCCTCAACTGGGCAAGGCACCCCAACTAACATTACACTTAATGATGAGAAATTAGAAACTTACCTGTCTGTAATAACAGGAAAAAAGGCAAGGATTTCCCCTCTCACCATTGCTTTCCAACAGCATATGAAAAGTCCTAGCTAATCCAATATGATATGAAAAAGAAATTAGAGGCATATAAGTTGGAAAAGAAGAAATAAAATTGTTTATTTTATTTCATGCCCCCTATTCATAGGGGGCATGATTTTCTATGTAGAAAATCTGGAAGAATCAATAAAAAGCTTCTGGCACTAACAGTGATTAGATCAAGGTTGCAGGATACAAGGTTAACATACGAAAGTCAATTCGTTTCCTATATACTAGTAATGAACAAGCAGAGTTTGAAACTAAAACACAATACTACTAACCTTGCCACAGAAAAAGGAAAGAAAGAAAAGAAATTCTACATATAAATACAATAAATCAAAAATAAGAATTAAATGTGAAATTTCCTATCATACTCATGAATAGGAAGATTCTGTATTGTCAAGTTATCACTTCTTCCCATCTTGATCCATCGATTCAATGTAGTTTCAATAAAACCCTCAGTAATTGGGGAAAACAATAAACTTTCTAAAGGTTTTTTGAAGCAGCAGAAGATCCAGAATATCAACACAATGCTAACAGAGAAGAACAAAGTTGGAAGACACTACCTGACTTCAAGATTTATTAAAAAGCTATAAAAGTGAGGACAGGGTGATATTGGTAAAGGAACAGAACAGAACAGACAGCCCAGAAATAGACCCACATAAATGCAGTTAATAGGTCTTTGATGAATGAGCAAAGGCAATACAGTGGTGAAAAGACAGTCTTTTCAACAAATGATGCAGGAAAAAATGGCTATGTGTAAAAAAAAAACAGTGATTAACTCACAGACTTCAATGTAAAATGCAAAACTACAAAACTCCTGAAAAATAACACAGGAGAAAATCTGGACGATCTTGGGTTTGGTGATGACCTTTTAGATTCAATGTCAAAGGCTTGATCCATGATAATACCAACTGATTAGCTGGTCTTCTTTAAAGCAAAATTTCTGCTGTGCAAAAGACAATGTCAAGAAAATGAGAGGACAAGCCACAGACTGGGAGAAAATATTTGCAAAATACATATTGATAAAGGACTGTTAAATATAAAAAGAATTCTTAAAACTCAAGCGAGAAATGAACAACCCAATTAAAAATGAGCATAGATTTAAAGTGACACCTCATAAAAGAACTATAAGAGGTAAAACAAGCATATGAACCGTTCAATATTATATATCTTCTTGCTGATCTGGAAGGACAGTCTCCCCAGAAGAAATATTTGCCATTTCTGCCCAGGTGGGACTGCCAGTGCCTTCTTCACCCACTTTGTGTTCCTTCGGCTTTCAGTAGTCTGGTTGCCAGCGTTCCTGTCAGTCTTCCCAGGCACAGAAACTCATCAGAATGCTCTGTCCTGGGTCTGAGCTCCACATTTCCATGGATGTGCCTCAGGCTCCACAGCATTGCTGGGGGACACCACATGGTCATTTCTCATCACTTTGCAGTTTGTAATTTCCCACATCTTTTGCTAAAGATCTTTTTCTTTTCTTTTCATTTTTTGTTATGAAAATTTCAGAATACAAGAAAGTAGATTGAATATGAAATGAATACCTACAAACCCATACCTTAGATTTTGTGGTTAATGTTTAACTATATTTACTATAATCATCGCTTTTTGCTGACAATTAAAGGTAAGTCCACACATTGTGGCATTCATTTTCTTCTCAAAAGCTAAGAACATTGTCCTATATAATTCCACTCACATATTTTTATACCTAAGAAAATGAACAACCATTTCTTAAGATCATCTAATACCCATTCAAAAATTCAAATATATCTAAGAGTACTTGAAAGTGTGGTGTGCAAATCAGACAGAATTTTTGTTATTTCTTCTGTCTCTTTTGGGCTAAACTAACCCCTCTTTCCTCCTCTCTTCATGACATTAACTCACTGAAGAGAACAGGCCCGTATTCCTGTTCACTTCCCCATCCTCGTTGAGGCCCATAGTTCCTGTTGTGGTGTTTAACTGATTCCCTATCTGCCGATTTTCCTGGAAAATGGAAGTGACCTCCCAAAGACTGTTTGGATCTAGACAGGTGATTAAGGCATGAACGTCAGGTAGGGGATGGGTCATGCTGAAAGCAGCATTTTGCCAGGTGGTATGTATCACTACTAGAAATGCTACAACGTCTCTGGTCTAAGGAGGAGGGAGTAGTGAGAACCCTGAACTGCAGTCAGTGGGTCAGAAGTGCAGTAAACCCAGGTGGGGCTTGCGATTAACATCTGAAGTAGGGGCTGTCCAGGGGACTCAGGCTCAAACGTTGGGATCTGATCCAGGTAGATAGCGTGTAAACTGGACTGAAGAGGACAGCAGCTGGTGTCCTTTGCAGAATGGCTTGCTTGGTAGTAGGGAAAACCCACATATACCTAGTGTCAGAGTAGAGTAGGAGCAAACGGTTGGCTTTCCTCCATAGATGATGTTAGGGGGAGATTTCTTATTCGATCACTTCTATTTATTGGCTTATTATGTAAAGAATTTTTTTCCACTTCAGCTGGGACTGTGGGGTAGCCTCCTAATATGTACTCTGCTGGCAAGTCTGCCCCAAAACTTCATTCTTCACCCTAACCGTCATTCTTCAAAGGGAAGAGTAGGTTTAACACTTGGCTCCAGTGGAGACAAATTGGCTGTTTTTTCTCTTGTTTGAAAATTATTATGGGTTCATGGATTTTTATAAGTTAAATGTGTGTTAGTCAAATATGACCGTTATTCTCTTCAATGCCCTTATTCCTATCTATCAAGCAAGGGCTTGCTGCCTGACACACAGAGAAGCCAATACTATGGCACTGGATTCTTGCTAAAAGATAAGGCATTATTATGTGGTTAACTGGCAAGGAGGGCAGGAGCTCAAAAGGAACTTAGATTTGCTCTGGCATCAGTGGGCGGTGGAGAATTTATGGGAAGGGTGAGGGGAGTAGTTGCTTGCTGGTCGGATGACAAGAAGGGGGAGTTTTAGGGCTCTTTTGCATTGGCCTATGTGGTCATCATATCTCCCCATGGTTCATCTGCATTTTTCCCGAGGGAACTATCATGTTCTGTTTGGGGGATTTTGAATTTGCCATATCCAAGTATTGACCAGGAGAGTTGCTTCTTTTTCCATGCCCATTCTTTGAACTCTGGTTCCAAACTCTGTTTCCTTGAGTGCATTCTGGAGGTTTCTCCTAAAAGACAGCTTAAGAACTTTTCTATGGGAGGGATTTGTGTCTAGTGTGTCCAGGCCTCAGCTGGTTTCACCCTCTTAAGTCAGTGGAGGCTGCAGAGATGCCTTCTGCATCCTTTCCCCTCACTTAGGATGGTGATGTTGGGGGCAAATCTTAGGGTGCTGCATTTATTAGTCAGACAGGACCCCTTGCTCAAGATATTAAGGAAGCACTTGAGATCCAAGACTGGCATCCTTCTCCTCTTGCCAAACCTTACCCCATCCATAAGCCTAGCTAAGAGCAATGATTTTTCCTCAGCATCATGAGGACAGTGAAGTATCCCGAGGGTTGATTCACCACCTGGGCATTGTGAGGAAACGTACGAGTCAAGTGGCAGGGTTGAGAGTGAGCGCTTCACCAACAGAATTAAATACTCTTAATTGTCACATGACAGTCATGCTCCAGTGTCCCCAGGGAGCGAAGGCTTAGATGTGCAGCCCCTGAGTTCTGCAACTTGCAGAAGGGCAATTGGAGCTTGTGGAGGAGCTGCAGGCACCTCTTAGTGCGGAGAACTGCCCTGTAAGGAAATGCACCTCCACCTGTGCTTCCATGAGAGCGTGACAGATGAGAAGCAGAAATAACCAGCAAGGGGAAGGGGACTCCTCTGGTGTAGACTCAACTCTCAGGGTGGTTTGGTTCCAAATGCCTGACCTTGGGCAGTCATTGCACTCTCCTCCGGGATCCCCTCACTGAACCCTTCCCACCATTCTACAATGCCAGCACGGCTTTATCCCCACTTTACAGGTGTGGAAATGGAGGCATGAAACATGTGGGTAAACATGTCTGGGGTTTGCATCTGGGAGGAAGTGGAAGCCACAATCCCCTGGGTCCGCTTGTTGGTAGGTTTGTCCTGAATGGTCCCTGTATGGTCACTGAGGGGACAGCAAAGAATGAGAACAAAGGAGGCAGGATGTGCTGCTCCTAATCACTCCTTCCTATGAACTTACTCCTCTCCTCCGAGTTGCTACCAAA
The DNA here is from genome assembly GCA_004027875.1 of Aplodontia rufa. Classification (NCBI taxonomy): domain Eukaryota; kingdom Metazoa; phylum Chordata; class Mammalia; order Rodentia; family Aplodontiidae; genus Aplodontia; species Aplodontia rufa. Next base: position 36,669 of record PVKS010006914.1, on the reverse strand, counting down.
TGAAAATGGGATTTCATTTGTTAAGGTCTAAAATCACTGTGGTCAAATTCTAACCACTCCCCAGGGCTGACCATCTGAAGGCTTGGCATTTTAGGAGAAAGTTGTGCAATCCCCAGGTGCCTGCTCGTTCCCTCAGGGACTCAGAGAGTTTTTCCTTTGCTGGATGCTCAAGGCTAATTCACAGCCTGGTTGGAGGTTTCTGTTTCCATTTTTCCTATTACAACTGTGGTATTAGTCCTTGTGCTCCTGGTGCAAGCTGGGAGTAGTTCCCCTAATTATAGATTGTTAAATAGCGTTTTCCCTCTTACAGGCTGAATGGCTCTCACAAAAAGAATTAGGAAGTTTGTTATTTTGCTTGGTGTGCCAAAATAGGCCCATTAAATCCACAAATTGATAGAGGAAAACACACACACTGACCCAGGGCTGAATTGATAAACATCACAGCATTTGTATTCCAAAGCAGAGCCTGGGGCAGATTCTGGGCACTCGCCTTTCCAGACCCAGTTGCACAGCCTTCATTCAGCTCCTGCTTTTTAAAATTCAGTGTCACATCAGTTCAAGATTCTGAAATTGAACATATGTTTTCAAGTATATTTTAAAATATTACTGACATTCCTTCTTTTTAAAATGAAATACACTTTTTAAAATAAAAAGGGTATGCATTTTCCAGGATCCCAGGCCCAGAATTTATCCTGACTTCTTTAGGATCTTCATCGCCTGGTTACGTAAGTCATACTCCATGTTTGTGCCCATACACAAGGACATATTCTTTGCGCAGACACTGGTGTTGTCTATATCAAAATGCCCAGAAGCCATTGTTACACTCTAGAATATTCTCAGAGGCAAGTAATAGAAGAGAAGCTCTCGTGGTTCAAATAAAATCAGGAGTTTGGAGCTCTGATCATTAGCTCGGCCATCTTCTTGACTGGTTCACAGACACACAGAGGTATCACTGCAGCTCCAGCAATCACGTCATCTTCAAGGCAAGAGCAAACGGTGGTTTACCCTCTCCTCTTAGTGCTCTCCAGACTCTGTCAAGTGGTCCTCATGGGAGGAGAGGATATGTGTGTATATTCCAAACTCTTTCTAAATGCTCTAAAAGAAAAGAGAGAAGGGAAAAACCTCTGTACAGTGGACTAAATATTTGGGTCTCCTTCCACTAACTTCAGTGATAGTAATTGGAGGTGGGGTCTTTGGGAGGTGATTAGTCATGGGGGATCCATGTTCTAATGAGACACCAAACTGGGCATAGAGGCGCATGCCTATAATTCCAGTGACTTGGGAGGCTGAGGCAAGAGGATCACAAGTTCAAGGCCAGCTTCAGCAACTTAGTGAAACTCTACTTCAAAATTAAAAATAAAAAGCACTGGGAATGTAGCTCAGTGGTAAAGCACCCCTGGGTCTTGAGTTCAATCTCCAGTTAAAAAAAAAAGAAAGAGAAAGAAAAGACACCAGAGAATTACCTTGTCTTCTTTCCACCATGTGAGGGCACAGTAAAAAGGGGGCCATTTGCAAGCCAGGCAGAGAGCCTTTAATAAGAACAGAATCCAATGGCAACTTGATCATGAACTTCCAGCCTCCAGAACTGTGAGAACTGAATTCCATTGTTTGAGCCACAGTCTGTGGTATTTTTGTTATAGTAGCACAAACTAAGATGCTCTGTACATAAATCTCAGAGAATAATCTGATTGTTAAACATTTTATTAATTTTTCTAAAATTGAAAATTTAGTAATAAATTTCTGCTTGCATTTAGAAATTTGTTAAAGTTGATTATCAGTTATGCTTAAGACCATATTGAGGTTAGTACATTTCTTTTTTTCCAATGTAAAGGCTATATTTGTTTCCAGAAAATATAATGTAAGTTGGTGAGTTCTGTCTAGGTAGGGCTGCCAGATTTAGACCACAAAAATGCTGATGCCCATTTAAATTATTTTGAATTGTCTATGCATGTATTCATTGACAAAAGAAAAATATTGCATGGAGATACTTATCCTAAGAATTATTCATTGTATATCTGAAATAAATTACAAATAACTAAGTTACATACCTGTCATTACATTTCCCTGATGATTTGGCTCTCCTTAGCATTTCTTTCATTTGCAAAACTCATTTAGCATATTCCTTGCAGTTATAGCTCATTTTCCATTTCCATTATAAGGTATCGTCTGCTAAAGTCTCATCTACATTTTTCCTTTCTTTTTTGCCTGTGACCATGTGTTATTGAGAAAACATGCTCAACAATAGCATCATAGGCAGGTGCACTGAACATGTCCTGGCCTAAAGTTAGCATTTCTGAGAACTGCCCTTTGGATTTGATTTCTTAGGATAGGTAGTACAATCTTCTATGGTATATGTTGCTTTTCCATTTGGGGGTTTCCTTTGCATCTCTTGTTCACACATTTTAAAATGCTGAGAACATAAAACCATCACGATCAATTTTTATCGTCTTCATCTTTAACACTACACATGATGACTCTGCTTGCTCCCAAGATAGAAAAGTATTAAGAAATCCACGTAAAAGAAAAGAATTCTTGAAAGGATGAAATCCATTTCAAAGATAGTCACATCAAAGGCTGTAATAATTTTCCACTTTTGAGTCAGAAATTCCTTTTTTTTGCTTATAATTAATGTCATTCCTTTGAAGAATAGCCTTGACACTTAAAGGGATAAATATTTCCTCAATTATTTCTTTAATGTATTCAAGTTCCTTTAAGCAATGGAGTGCTTCAATAACACTGTTTGCTCTTCTGTCAATTTGCATAATCCTATTGCTAAGGGGATACTGAACAAGAAATAAGTAGACTTTGCTCAATAAATTATTTATGAAGTCAATATGAAATTCTGGGGCCTTTTCTTCAGAATTAAAGTGTGATTTCAGTGCTCCGAATAAATTGAGGATTCTCTCAATTGAACTTGTTAAAGAAAGACAACAGGGTTTTTGAATGAATATGAGTGAGCAGAACATTGCTGAATGCCCAGAAAATCATCAAAGACCTTTGATTGCTCAGTTCGAACAGTATGAATGCTGAAGTTAGAGAACAATTCCATGCCAATTTTTTTGATGTCAATAGAAAGAACACCGGATGCTGTCAGAGTAGCTTTATGGAGAATGAGGGCAGGGCACCAACCCTTCCGTAGAGCCATTCATTATTCTATCCTGAATAAACATTGTTCTTCACAGCTTACGCAAACATCCATCACAATGTGCATTTATATTAGCTCCATGAAAAGCACTGCAATCTTTTTCTTCATTGACTGCTAAGTCTATAAGAGGATCTCTGCAAAACTTTGCTCATTTTTATTGATGTCTTTTCTGGAAGAGACTGTATTTGGGATAGCCTTAGAAGCAAGCCTTTTTCAGGAGAAAAATACTACACACAGGGGATTATTTCTTCTGCATTACCCTTACTTGAATCTTGCACCTGAGGCTGTGCTATTCAAGGTGAGGCAGGTAGAGGTCTGGACACCCTGCAGTAGTGAATGGAGTGGCTATTTTATCCTCTTACAGGAGATTTGTGCTGGCTCTTGACAGTTCGCTTGCAACGTTGGAATCAGAAAATACTTCTGGCGTCTGTCTGTTGAGACAGTCATTTGAGCTGAAAGACTGATGGTGATACAGAATCTGGGAGTCATTGCAACCTCTGAGACTATTATATTTTCTTCATATGAATTCCTGTAAGGCAAAATAAAAGTTGTTTTGTCACTTTCTTTAGCACCGATCAAAGAACTCATGCGTCCCTTGTGTTTCAGTGTTAGCCTAAACACTGTTTAGTTCTGACTTTCCACCATTTTGATATTGACTGAACAAATCATTTTAATGTACTTTTCTTTCTGTTAAGTAAATACCTGTTGGTCAAAGAATTCATTCCAAAGTTTGCCTGTTGGCATTTGGGGGCTCAAATACATAAATGAAATATAGATAATAGGAGCCATGGAAAGAATAGAAGAGGTTGGACTTCATCTCATAGCTGCCTGGGCACATCTGCCACTCAAAAGCCCAAACTGAAAACTAATCATAAGTAGGGGTTGGAACAGATTAAATGATTGTGAAATTTTGATCTAGAAGTCAGTTGAACTTGGTATCAGATGCAAAATCATGTGTGCTTCCCAGTTGCCTGCCAGCAGAGCTCTGTTTCTAGGGCTCAGTCAACCAACAAAGTCAAGCTGACCTCACTAAGGTCTTGGGCAGTCTGGGGCTTGGGAGGAGTGACTTGAAGAGCAGCACCCTCCAGGGCTAGAGTTTATTAGACTCTTGGGGCATCACTGACCTGCTTCCTGTCAAAAACTGGCCTTCCCTGGTGTTGCTTTTTTGGTCCTCAGAGCATGTGGACTGAGTCAAAGTTGGCTCTTATTAGGGCCAAGCGCATATTCATGATGTGGGACTTTGATCAAACAATAATCTTTTCCTTTCTAGAGTTTGAAGAATAAATACTTGGTTCTTCCTCACTGCCACTGTCCCCCTCAACCCAATCTGCCAACACCCAGACCTTATCCGTGGAGGTCAGGATCCCAGGATCTGCTGTGGTGCCAATTTGGGTGCAAATTATCATGGCAGCAAATTAGCTCAGTTGAAGTTTTGTAACTTATTGGGAGGAGAAAAAAACAACAACCCTAAATCCAGGACATTTCAGGCATCTTGACAAAGCAGGACAAGTGTAGGACAAAGCCAGCAATAGAGGACATGCCCTGTATATGTAGGATACCAGTTACCCTGATTTAGGGATCTGTGGAATTGAAGTGGGTCATAGCATTTTTTCTTCTTCTGATCATTTTAAGATAAATGTGAGGTTTAACCATGGGACAGACGTGTTCCAGATCCTGACCTCTTTGTCAGACCCGTGGAATGACTCAGGAGGGCTGACACATAGTGGGCTATCCCTGAATGAGTTGAATGTGGACTAAGGGAAATCATGACAGCAAAGCCTGTTGAGGGTCTCCTTACCCAACTGTTTGTCACCAGGCTCAGCCAGTCCCCAGGCAGTGTTGCAGTGTCCTTCCCCTGGGTCAAGGGTCACCAGAATTCCTGAGGGTACTTGTCTGTGCTTGTGGAGTCTTAGAACCTGGCAGGCTGTAATTCAGAAGACCCTTTGGTGATTGGCAGGCACTTCCCAGAGTTTCTACTAAAGCAATTAGAATGTGGAAGAGTTTATTGCAAAGACAAGCTTCATAGCAAATGTATGAAATAAAAGGCATTCACTTCCCTGGAAACACCTGTCAGAGAGAAATGAGAAAGGGTATTCACTTGAGCACAGAAACAAAAAACAAACAATACACAAGAGAATGGGATTAATGAGAGCTATAGGAGCAACTAGGCACCCCTCAGGATATATCAGCAGGGAATGAAAACCCAGTTCAGGGAGGTGGGAACGCATTTAGGGACAAGAAGGCGGAACATTACAAAATGTGAGCACTCTCCCCAAACTAATCTGGGGGTTTAATGCAAATCCAACTCTTTAAAAGTATTTAAAGGATTCCAGAGGAAATGAAACATTAGAGAAAAGGCAAAGATAATGGAGATGCATGTGTGCAAGATGATGAGAGATTCTGAAACAAAACACAAATGATTGAGGAATTCAAACTCTTCAGCACTGCGTAGTTAAGATCCGCAGAAGGTGTGGACACACCCAGACATGAAGTTTTTAAATAACAGAATGTTTTTCAGAAAGTACCTCCAGAATCCTTTCAAGGATGTTTTGAAACCAGCTTTTAAAGAATGGGCATGAGCTGAAAACTCAGCTTGTCTGGTTAATGACCTTTGATGTCACAGGCACAACATTCTCCACAAAAAAATGTGGTAGCCCTCTTTTTCCCAAGAGAAACATGTAGTTGGTAAAGAGGTGCTCTGACCATCTATTCCTAGAACCCACTCTTCTTATCCATCAGCAAGCATTTTCTCCCCTCTCCTTTCCAGTAAATTACCACACTGCAAACCAATCGAGGAGGCAGATTTGAGCTGCTGATTGACCTTGCAATAAAGCTCCTTTTTGCAAAAATCAGTGTCACATTGTGGCTTCATTGTGTATGGGGGGGCATGAGCCCTTTGCTTGGCATCATATATAACAGCGTATAAGTAAAAATAGAGAAATACAGACCAAAGAAAAAAGATATAAGCGCAGCAGTGTCTGGTACTTGCTGGAACTAAGTCTTCAAGAGAGGGAGGGAGGGAAGGATTATGTAACGAATGTTCCTGGAATAACTGGATCACATTATTGGGAAGAGGGATAAAGGAATCCTGGCGGTGTTGGTGCTGTGGGATAGATGGTCACAGTGTGCAGTGACCATAACAAGGAGGGTGACTTTTGACTGTCCTGATTCTCAGTTTGTTTGGCAGTCAAATGAGAACAACCATTTCCCCTTGTTATTGTAAGAATTGTATTAAAGGCTGTTCAGTGCAGAAGGTTGGTCTGTGCTCAGTACTTGGGTGTCCCTGCCCTAGTATGGAAACGAAGCAAGAGGAGCCAGGGGAATGAGGTGCCTGGGCTAGTCCCTGGAACAATGGAAGGTGCAGTTCCGGCCCTGCTGACTGCAAACTGCAGAGGGATTTGATGAATCAGACCGTCCCTGCATCCGGCAACAAAGACCTGCCTGGGCAGATTGAACAGAGTTCCACCTTTTGCTTTCCCTGGCATAAGCCTCTTTGTGCCCAGCTGTGCTGAAAAGGGGAAATGTAACAAAATGTGAGCAGAGGAGATATTTTTGGGGCTCTTTTCTAAAGGGAAAATAATCGCTGATCTTACAAGGAACCTTTGCTCTCTGAAGATTTCAATGCTAATTTTGCAAATTTGGAAATCTTAGTTGGCAAGGCAGAATTTAAAGCAAAGTCCAAAGTTATAGGACTCACTGAATCACAAATGTCCGGGTCTCCTGAACTCTGGGCATAGCTCTGCTGTGGGGCAGGATTCCCAGTGCCCAGGTGGCTGCTGATGGTACCAGAGCAGAGCCTTCTGTCACCCTAACTCTTTCTTTCAAACTAATTTGCACATAAATACAGGGTCAGGGAGGGGTCCAGCAGCCTTAAAGGAATATGGTGACCTCTGAGGCTAAGGAGAAGGGACTTCAGAACTACCTCCAGAATCCCCTGTGTGGAACACACAAATGACCAAGAAAAAGAAACAAACAAAAACCAAGGAAAGCTTAACAGCCCCCAAACTACAGAAAAAATGGTTGGGTGTACACTGCCCAAAATTTCTGCTGGATGTATTGCAAATGGGACCAGAACAACAATGGGACCCCACCCATTTCCTACGGGGCCAGGTGTCCAGAACAGTGAGTAAAGAACTTGTGAAGTTCCATCCTCATCTTCTCATTTTGACAGAAGAGGTGGGACATGAAACATTGGCTGTTGGAGTGACCTGCACATGGTGAGAAACAGTCTACCTGTCAGGATGAGTAAACAATATGGGATCTATTAACAGAGGATTTTCAAATAAAGAACTGCAGGTAGTCTAGTTTGTAAGAGAGGCAAAAGCACAGTATCCTGGTGGGAAGGACATAGCTGTGTGTGCTGTGGGACAGAGGGACAACCGGAGATGAAAAGGATCAAAGTGAACCTTGAGATGACAAGGAGGACAAAGGGTAAAAGCAGGCCATGAGAAAATGAATAATAAATAGCAACACTAAAAGCCCGTTGACGGAGTGAAATGCAGAAGTCAAGCTATGGAAAAGTGAAACGGTGATATGTAAATTATGTCAGGGATGCTTTTGGAGATGGTGAACAGAATGTCAAAAGTACAGAATAAATGAGGAAGAGGGTAAAAGGAATTAAAAAAATGCAACCACTGGGCTCTCATATGTGGCTATCTTTGTTTCTGGAGAAAAGAATAGAAACTGAATAGTCACAATATTCAGAGATAATCAGGAAAAATGTTTCCATAACTTGAGATGGGAAGGGCAGGCTGTGCAAGGAGGGGGAGAGCGGGTGTGGGTAAATGTAACGGTGCGGCCATATGGCTAGGACTTGGCCATCATGGTGGGCCTGGCTCTCATTACAAGTTCTCTGCTCCTTTCCACATGGAGATGGCAGGTTGAGGAAGCCCAAATGTCCAGTGTCCCTGAGGTGGAGCCAGGAGGACTAAGTGAGGTCACCACAGACAGAGCAGAATTGTGCCTGGCACAAGCAACAGAGCAGGCATGAAGGCTACAGTGACTCTCTGCCATTGTCAGGTACTGCTCCAACAACAGATACCAGCTCTGAGGATGCACGTCCCTTGGTCTTGCCCCTTCCTGTCCAGTTTGCTTCCTGTCCTTGCACTTCCTATCCACCCAGCTTCCTGGCCCACCCCTGCCCTGTCCACCCTGCCTCTTGCCCATCTCTTTCCAACTCCTTCCTGGTCAAGCCCCTCCCTTTCCAGACCCCTTCCCATCTAGCCTCCTTCTTGTCCAGCCTTTTCCATTCTAGTTCCTTCCTGTACAGTTCTTTTTCCTGTCCAGGTTCTTTCCCCTCTATCCCCTTCCTGTCCTATTTCCCTTCCTGGCGTAGGGCTATGTTTCTTGTTCTAGGGCCCCATCCTGACCCCTCACAACCGCACACAGCTGTGACAGGTAATTCTCCAGAGTACCCGCCTATCCCAGGGCAGGATGATACAAGCTGTCTTCTGATTAGTGAGCAATTCGCCAGAATATGCTACAATTCACGGGAGCAGATTTGGCTTGGGTGAGAGTGCTGAAATTTGTCGATTTCTGCAGTTTGTACAACTCCCCAGATCAGCACATCTGTGGTTTATTCTTCTTGGTGCCTCCCCAGGCAACACCTGGCACTCTTTCCTGTATTTAGGGAAAAGCTGAGAGGGCCAGGCCTCTGTGCTAGACCTAGGTTTTGCAGAGGGTATGGAACCCTCGTGTTTTAGTTAGTCTTTACACTGCTGTGACTAAAAGACCTGACAAGAACAATTTTAGGAGGAAAAGTTTATTTGGGGGCTCACAGTTTCAGAGGTCTATGACCACAGAAGGCCAGCTCTGTTCCTCAGGACTCAAGGTGGGGCTGAACATGGTGGAAGGAAAGACTCCAGGGAGTAAGGAGCTCAAGGCATCACCTGGGGAAGCAGAGCAGAGAGCAGTTCCATGCGGGATACAGAATACATAGCCCAAAGGCACGCCCCCAAAGATCCAGGTCCTCCAGCCACACCCTACAGTTGCCAGTTAATCCCTGTGAGGGGATTAACTCACTGACTTAAGGATTTCTTTTTTCTTTCTTATTTTTAAAGGGGGGGGGGAAGAGAGAGAGAGAGAGAGAGGTGGGGAAGAGAGAGACAGAGAGAGAGTAAAGAGAGAAACACCTTTATTTTTTCATTTGGACTTTGTTTCTCTGACACTTAGTTGTGTATGTGGTGCTGGGATTAGAACCCAGGTCCTTGCGCATACCAGGCAAGCGCTCCAACTGCTGAGCTACCACTCCAGCCCAGGTTAAGGCTTTTCTAACCCAATTCTTTCACCTCAGTCTTCCCAAATTGTCACATATGAGCTTTTGGGAGACACCTCACATTCAAACCATAACATTCCACCTCAGTCCCCAAAAGCTCATCCATTTGACAATGCAAAATACATTAGTCCATTTGCAAGAGTCACCATAGTCTCAACAGTTCCAAGATTGCCCAAAAGTCCAAGTCCAAAGTCTCCTTTGAGACACAAGGAAAATGGTGTATATGATAGCCATATGTATATAAAATGTTCTTCATATGTATAAGAATTATGTCACTGTATTTGGGTTTTTTAGGAACAATATAGGATCCAGAAGAAAGGCAAGGGATCAGGGGATGGGAGGAGGGATAGAGGTGTGTGTGTGTGGGGTGGGATATTGAACAAATTGTATTGCTGATTTGTGTGCATCTAGGAATATATGACAACTAATTCATCTTTATGTAAAACTATAATGCACTAATAAAAATATATTAAAAAAAGAAGTACATTTCCTTTAAAACAGCCTCAGAGAAAGTCTTGGGATATAGGCAAAATGCAGACAACTTCTTAGCCAGAACATGTGAATGACCTCTAGTCCAATTTCCAGTAGAGTCATTCTCTGAAACCTCTTGAGCCGTGTTTTCACAGTGCACAGTCCTATTGGTGTTCTGGTCTTCTGAGCTTCCACCAAAATCACCCATTAAGGTCCACTTACAACAATCTAAAGCTTTTCCAGCTTGCTCTGCCAAACATTTCAAAATTTCTCCCACAAGTTCCAGAAAGCTCCAAAAGCTTCTAAAACACATGGTAAGGCCAGTCACAGCAATGACCCCACTTCTGGTACCAATTTCTGATTTAGTCAGCTTTTCCATTGCTGTGACTGAAGAACCTGACAAGAGTAATTTTAGGAGGAAAAGTTTATTTGAGGGCTCACAGTTTCAGTGGTCTCAGTCCATGGAAAGCCGGCCCCATCATAGCGGCAGGCATAGCTCCAGGAAGCAGGGAGCTCAAGGTATCACATGGGGAAGCAGAGCAGAGAGAGCAATTCCATACCAGATACAGATACAGAATATATACCACAAAGGCAAGCCCCCAACAACTCACCTTCTCCAGCCACACCCTACCAGCTTGTAGTTACAGTTAATCCCTATAAGAGGATTAACTCATGGATTGGGTTAAGGCCTTTATATCCCAAATATCTCACCTCAGCTTTCCTGAATTGTCACATGTGAATTTCTGGGGGATACCTCACATTCAAACCATACCCTGCTCCCAAAAGAAGCTCTCTTCCTGCTGCCCAACCTGATCCCTTCTTTGAGTAAGTGGCTGCCCATCTAACCTTCCCAGGAATCAAGCCCTGGACACTCAAATTAGCTCCATGGGCTTCTATCCACTCTGGGAAAAGAGAGCTAGATTCATTCCTCAGGGGCTAAATCCCCAAACAAGTGGAAATCCAGAGTGTGGAGCCTGGCCTAGAAGAAGTTTGACCCATGTGGATGTTGCTACAGCTCTGTTATGACTGTGGCCGTGGTTATTGCCCTCATTAGCATTCTCCCCTGTCTTTCTATAGCTCTTTTAGTGGAAAATACATATAACCAATCTTAAGAAAAGTGTTTTTATAGGAATTTGCTCTGTTGTTGTTTTTTTAAAAATATTTTCACTGGGCTAAAATAATGGCCAGATGTTCATTCTTTTAAATCTCCAAATTTCATTTATGTGATCTTATCTCCTTAGAATAATTCTTTTTTTTTTTTTTTTGGTTTTTAAATAGAGAGAGACACTTGCAGAGAGAGAAGATCAATGTTGCTTATTTTTCATCTGGTTTTTGTTTTTCTGACAGTTGTGTATGTGGTGCTAGGATTCGAACCCAGATCCTCACGCATGCGAGGCAAGTGCCCTACTGCTGAGCCACTGCTCCAACTCCTCATTAGACTAATTCTTAAAGGACCATAGTTGCCCTGTGGATTTATTTTAAGTTGTATGAAAGTTTTAGGCAATTATTTCTGGCAAGATTAAGCTCACTCCCTAAGACTTTATTTTAGAGTGGCTTTAGGTTCACAGCAAAATTGAAAAGAAAGAACAGAGTTTCCCTTCCACTGCAAAAGTACGGTCTGTCCTGCTATCAGCATCCTTCACTAGAGGTATATTTATTATAATGAATGAGTGTTTTGGTCATCGTTCTCACTGCTGTGACCAAAAGACCTGATGGGAACTACCTAGAGGAAGTAATGTTTATTTTGGCTTCAGTGAGTTAGTGGCTGCCCATCTGACCTTCCCAGGAAGGTTATTATGGTTTCAAAGGTTCAGTCCATGGTTGGCTAACTCCATATCTCTGAGGCAGAACATCATGGCAGAAGGGTGTGGTGAAGAAAAGCAGCTTAGGACACAGAAACCAGGAAGCAGAGGCAGCTCCAGTCATCAGGGACAAAATATAACCCCCAAAGCCATGCTCCCAGTGATCAACTTCCTCCATCCACACCCTACCTACTTACAGTTACTCAGTTAATCCATACCAGTGGATTTTCCCACTGATTATAACTCTCACAATCTAATCTTTTCATCTCTGATTATTCTTGAATTATCTCACACATGAGCTTTTGGGGAACACTTCATATCTAAATCATATCAATGAGCACATTTGATTGACACATCATTATTACTCAGAGTCCACAGTTTATATTAGTGTTCACTTTTGATGTTGTACTTTCTGTAAGTTTTAATAAATGTGGAATGACATCTATTTATCAGTATAGTGAAATACAGAATATTTTCACTGTCCTAAAAATCCTCTGTACTTTGCCTTTTCAGGCCCCTCCCCAATCCCATGGTTTTTCTGCTGTCTCCCTAGTTCTACATTTTCCAAAATCATATTGTATGTTACTTTTTCATTTTGGCTTCTTTCACTTAGTAATAGGAATTTAAGTTTCCTCCTTGTTTTTTGATGGCTTAATAGCTCATTTCTTTTTAGTTCTTGTTATTATCTGGTTGTACTATGGTTTATTTTTTCACCTATTAGAAGACATCTTGGTTGCTTCCAAGTTTGGCAATTATGAATATGAATACTATATCCATCTGCAGGTTTTTGAGTGGACATAAGTTTTCAACCCCTTTGGGTAAATCCCAGGAGTGAAATTGCTGGATCATATGCTAAAAGTATATCTAGTTTTGCAAGAAACGGTCAGTTTGTCTTCCAAAGTGGCTCTACCATCTTGCATTCACGCTAGCAATGCATGAGAATTCCAGTTGCTCCTCTTCCTCAATAGTACTTTGTGTTGTCAGTGTTTTAGATTTTGATTATTCTAATAGGTGTATGGTGTAGGAAATATGTTTGAAAAACAGAAAAAATAAGGAAAGAAAGGAAGAAAGTAAAGGAGAGAGCGGGGAGAGGGAGAGAAAGAGAAAGAGAGAGGTGTGTATTTCCTGTGGATGCCAGTCTCATATAACCACTACCCCCAGGTCATTACCCTTCAGGGACAGCAGCTGTACCTTGTATTTTGAAGCAATTATCAACTTACTTTTCTCCAAGAAATTGAGTTCTGTGAAGACAGTGGTTATGTGTGGGTGGTGGGGGAAGGGAAAGAAGGGCTATTTGAATGAATGAAACACATGGTTATTGTCCCAACCTGTTTTAGTCAGCTTTTTCACTGCTGTAACTAAAAGACCTTGCAAGAACAATTTTAGGAGGAAAGGTTTATTTTTTGCTCATGGTTTCAGGGGTCTTAGCTAAGGCTGGCTCCGTTCCTTGGGGCTCAAGATGGGGCAGGATATCATGGTGGAAGAGTGTGGCAGAGGGAAGCAGCTCAAAGTATCACATCATGAAGCAGAGGGAAAGATTCTATGCCAGATACAAAATATGTACCCCAATGGTACGCCCCCAATGACCCACCTTAGCTGCTGCAGTCCAGGGCAAGGGAGCAGCCAGGAGGCTTCTCACCTGAGGTCTAAATGTTTAATGGACCATTCAAGCTTAAATACCATTAAATGTAAAATGTTTTGTCCTAATGACAACTTTGAAAAAAACACACCCGAGCCTCAGAAGTCTCCTATGTAATTTCCTGGGGTTAGGTGGGGAGTTTTGTTACTGCAGGTCTAGGTCCTGACCATAATGAGAGGAGCTGGCCAGGTAGTCACTGTGCCCCACTGGTGAGTATCATGAGGCCAATAAGCCTCTTTTCCATTTGCCTTTTTCAGGAGCAATCAGAGTCTGGGTTTTCATGAGAAAGTCACAATTCTAAAACATTGCCTCAAAAAAAAAAAAATCTTTAGAAGCTCTCTCCACAGGTCAGGCTTGGTTCTTGACATTCCAGCTAACAGCCTTGACCACACACCAGATTTAGACACTTTCCCTGTGCCCTTGAGGGAAGTCAGAAAAACCATCTGGTCAAGGTGATCTGGACAGGTAGTTATGGGCACAACATAAATGCCACAGACACTGTCCCTAGGATTGCTTCCTCCAGGGAGACCAGAGAGGACTTAAAAAAAGGACCTTAAGATGTTTTACCTATAGTCCTCCTGTGATAGCAGCGATCATGGAATGCAGGCCTTGGCCTCAGAGCCTGGGTTCTTTCGTCTTAAAATGCAATTCCTCATCCCAGTAGAAAGGAGTAGGAACTCACTATTCTCAACATCACAGGCTATCAGAGGTTGGAGGGTCTTGGGGAGCTATCTGCCCAAACCTGTCTTTTGTAAGTAAGGAAGTGAAGCTAGTGTAGTTGAGAAAAATGGCAAAGATGCTGGGAGGTCCAAGAGAGTAGCAATGCTGGTGCACAACCTCCCAGCGTGTGGATGGCACAGTATAGGAAGGGCTGGAGATGCAAGATGCTGCTCCAGGACCTACAAGGGCCCAAGTGAGGGTTGAGGGTGGACAGCTTGATTGATCCTTCTGGAAGAGGCTCTGGAGAGCATGATCCACTTTTGGAAGGTTAGGGGAATGGCCAATGCACTCCACAAGTGGAGGGCCAGCTGTGCTCCTAGTGCTGAGTAACATAGACCTCTTCTTGCTTTCAGGAAGCTTCTCTAATGAAGAAAAAATTGCCTATGGTGGCATTAGGGCCAATTCAGGTCAGATTCAGCTGTGATGCCTGGGGAATACAGGGTCTATTTCCACTGGGAGAAGCCTGACTCCACACAGTGGGAACCTAAGACCTCCTGAGGCACATGGGTCCACCTGCAAGGACTGTCAGCCCCTGGCATCATTGCTGAGCATGTGACAGCACACAGCACCTGTCACCATTGCCCAGGAGAGAGAACACCAGGATGAGGGGTTCAGGCAAGATGTGAGGGGTACCAAGGGAGAATTCTGAGCAGGCAGTGATGGCCTATAGAAAATCTAACAGGTGAAGGTGTGGAGTGAGGTGGGGAGCAGGTGCAAGCAGAGGTGGTGGCATCAGAGCAGAGCGTGAGTGCTGTGCTACATATCTGGGGACTGTGGAATAGTTCTCATCAGGAATGCTAGAATTTTACTCTTTTAAGCACTGGCTGCCATGAGCTGCCTGCTAATCTGCATAAAAGCAAGGCTTCCCCATCGTCTTTCCACAGAAACTGGAGAATGTTGCTATTCTGTTTAAGCAAAGTGGAAAAAAATATATAGTTCATCTGTGACTCATGATTGTTTGACTTACAAATTTCCCACTTTACGGTGGTGGAGAAGCAGTCCTCATTCTGTAGAAAATGTGTCCAAGTTTTGAATTTGGATCTTTTCCTGGGCTTCAATAGGTGGTCAGATTGTCTGTCACACAATGCTGGGTGGTGACTGCCACTGCTGCTCCCAGTGAACCATGTGATCACAAGGAAAAGACACAGATACTCTGCAGTGTCCTGTGTGGCTGAGCTGTGATGCTCCTTCAGTTACCTGTAATAGATGTATCTTCCACTTACAATATTTTCAGCTTATGATGGGTTTATCCTGAAGCATTAGTTCATGTTAAACACCTGCAAAGATGGGGAGTGCAGAAGTGCTTTATTTGGAGGGGAAGGAGGAGAAACATCCTGCTACCCATAGCTCTATCTCCTCCTTGGGGCAATGTCTGTGCTTGTTCAACTTTTCTCCTTTGGACCCAGGATGAATGGGTTTGTCCAAATGACAGAGGGGCTTTGGAGAGAAATGTATTCACAACTCTAACCATTGCCCTGGACAGAAAAGAGGTGGAAGCCTGCTCCCCTCCCCTGCAATAAATCAAGACCTATTTGATGGGCAGGTGTCTATTGTCCAACGGAGTAGCAAGTCCCTGCCTCCCAGGGCCTCACAGGGGAGACCTGGTTCCGGGAGAGACCTGGTGAATTTTCATCAAATTGAGTTGAGACTAGCAGTGACTTTATTGAATCCCCAGAAAACCTGTCTCTAAAAGCTCTTTGCCTCTCAAGTCTTCGGAGAGGAACTATTTTTAGCCAATGTTTTATTTCCTAAGGTGCATAGCTGTGGTAAAGCCAGCTGGGGGCTCATCTAATCAAGATTCACTTGGGAGTGTTTATGCTAATCCTTGCAACCAACCCCTGTTATTTGGGGAATGAACTGCACCCCCCCTTCCAGCTGTGCATGTCCCAGCCTGGGAAAAGCAGGCACATTGCAGGGCCACCATCCACACTGGCATCTCCAGTCCCATCTTGTGCCTTCTACTTTCTTTAAATAAACCTTCTTATAAGGTCTTAGAATGCAACGCATGCGCGTGCACCCCCACCCTGCACTCATGCACACATTATACTTCTCTGTCTTACAAGTCCTGTTCTCAAGTTCAGTCTTAGCAAGAATCCTTCTAAGGCAGTTTAGAGAAAATCCTCCCAGCCTTGACAACTGATCAGGTTCCTTGTTCTCCACAGTCCCCCACATAATGTCTGACCACCCTGGCCTGCCTTCAGTGAGAATCCTGTTAGGGTAATTTAGCCAGAACCTCCCTATCCTGATGTTAGCTCTTCGTTGATTTCCATCCATTGATCTCTCCACCCCCAGCCTGCTCTTTGACTGAAGCTCCCTCCTTGTCCTTGCTATGTTTTAAACTAAGCAGAGCTCTATGCTGAGGACCTGATTGTAAAGGGTTCTGAATAATAACTATTTTTTACCACTTTAAGTACCATCCATACCCAGCTCTGGTTCTCTTTGCCTGCTGTTAGACAGACATGGTCTCTGTGCAACTGCTGGGCCTTTTTGCTCCAAAGCAGGTGATGCTTGTGTGTTCCAACACTGATCCTCCAAGCCCCAGCTGGATGTCCTACAGTTCAATTTAAATCTGACACCAACCACCTGGAGTGAGCTCAAACCCCACATGTTAAAAGAAGATCTCCAACAAGATTTCCCTCAACTTGGGCACCAGACATGAGGCAGGTCCCTACTTCTGCCCGGACAACTGCTAACTCAGTGGTTCCCCCGACTCTGTTCAGGTTCACTAATTTGCAAAAACGACTCAAAGAACACAAGACATTATTGTGTTTATGATAATAATTTTATTATAAAGGATAAGGATAATCAGACACATGAACACGTGTAGGGGAGCATCATGGAGTTGTTGTGGTACACAGCTCTCATCCTTGTGTTCCACCAGCCAGGAAGCTACTGAAACTCATGTTCAGTTTTTTTGAGGTCTTATTTCAGGACATGAGTGATTAAATTACTGGCTAAGTGCTTAAATTCAGCCTCTATCCCCTCCTCTCCCCAGAGCGGGGTTGGAGGTACAAGTTTCAATCTAATTATGGGGTTGGTTTTTCTGGCCACCTGCCCCACCCTGGAGCTACTAGGAGTCACCTCATTGGCACAACCAAGATAAAACACTTCTGTCATTAGGAGATTCTAGGGCTCTTAAAGCTCTGTGCCAGACACCAGGGACAAAGACCAGATGTCCTTTATTATTTTACCACAGCTAGAGAAAGAGGTGAGATATAATGAAATTGA
Source organism: Aplodontia rufa (assembly GCA_004027875.1). NCBI lineage: Eukaryota > Metazoa > Chordata > Mammalia > Rodentia > Aplodontiidae > Aplodontia > Aplodontia rufa. The sequence goes on along the minus strand of PVKS010006914.1, from coordinate 19,390 downwards.
ATACACTAATGTATTTCCTTTTTTCCATTTTTTCTCTTCATTCCTCCTTTCCTTCCTTCCTTTTACAAAAAGCTTCAAAAGAGGACAACTGTCTCCATTCAAGAGGTGCGAAAGATGGAATAGCATTGATTCATATGAAGAAGTTTTAGTGGGCTTCTGGTTTGACACCATGTGAAATAGTTTGTAAGAATTTAAATTGGCTTCATAGAAGGAAAATCTCTAGGAAACTGAGACATCATGACTCACCACTGTTCTCTGCGCACACAACATGATCGCAGAAGTCCAACCTCATTGTTATGGGCTGAGCTGTGTCTCCTAAAACCCATATGATCAAGTCCTAATCCTAGGACCTCAGAATATAACTGTACTCAGAGAAAGGGTCTTTAGAGAGATGATAAAATTAAGATGAGGTCATTAGGGTGGGCCTTAATCCCGTATGATCCATGTCCTTATAAGAAGAGGAGATTAGAACATGTGAGGACACAGGGAGAAGAAACCAAACCAAGATGATTCTGATGACACCCTGATCTCAGGCTTCCAATCAACAGGACTTGGAGAAGACATGTTTTTGTGGTTGAAACCCCAGTTCTTAAAAAAAAAAAAAGAAAAGAAACCCCAGTTCTGTGGGTTTGTTACAGCATCCTGAAAAATTATTTTGATCTAAACATAATGCTACATGTTCCCATGCAAAACGGGATTTGCTGTCACTACACGTTAGCTATTGTCACCATCCTGCTGTTGATGGTGCTGTTCCTGCTCCTTTAGGAGGAACCGTATGATATGTGACAGGTACTGAGGACCTGCATGTGTGTCATAGCCTGCCACATGAGGACAGGTCCCAGGAACTGGGATCATCTCCTGCCCAGCTTCAAAAGAGAATGTCCTCAAATATCAGACTGCCTGCAGACATACTCAGAGCAGAATAGTCTAGTTGTTTCCAGGGGGGTGCAATGAGGATAAGGACAGAGCTACAGGAAGGCAGATTTTGGCAAAACTGTAGGAATGCTTTCTAGTACACAGAGGTATTCCACAGTGAAATTGCTCCCTGGTGAGACGGTGTCCTCACAGGACAGCAGTTCAAGCTGTTTGGTGACCATCCAGTCAACAGACTACAGAGCTGGTCCTGCTGGAGTGATGGTCTAAGTGTCTACGATTTGACATTTAGATAGTCCTCCCCTTGCTCTAAGTGGACTCAGAGATGTGGTTTATGTTGGCCCCTCTGAGAAAATACAATGTAGATGATATATTACAGTTCTCTATGTTTTTAATTTGTTTCTTATTCTATTCCCAAGTGTTTTTAAGATTCCATACTATGCTTACTTTTAATTTTTAAGTATTTATTGCATCTGACAAACTACCTAAATTCCATAAATGCCAAATAATTCATCCACAACACTCAATGTTTAAAGTTTTCTTTGTTCTCTGACTTCTTCCTCTCTTTGTATAATCCCCACAGAAGAGTATGAGATTATATTTTAATGTGATTAAAGCTCCAGATCATAGCCAGCACTTCCTTATAGGTGATTTTCACTAGAATCCAATCTAGAAGGAATTGCCATAAAAAAGAAACTGATGATAATGAGGATTTTTGTGTTTTGATTTTTGATTAGCAATTAATTAAATGCTGAGTTTTCAGTATTTCCCATGTTCTTCAAGGTGCCCTATCCTCCCTATTTCTGATGCCTGTACTGTGGAAACCAGTTTCCTGTACTGGTTATGAATTTTGTTTTGACTCTCCTCTTGTTAGCAAGTATATGCCTGTCTACCCTCAACATCTGGCATAGACTTTGTGCTTGGAGGTCATATCTGTGACTTTAACAGAGAACAATATGGGTGGGAGGTGGTAATTATCTTCAGAATCCCCTGCCTACCCCTAACTACTTTCTTTCCTAGACAGATTCTATGGCTATCAGATTCTTAATCATGTGCATCCATATCACTAAACTTTAAGTCTGTTAGTATGTTTGTCTTCTTAGGTCACTTTTCTTGTCATTGTCAGACCTTCTTCACCAGCATATGAACACAGTCTTCCCAGAGTCACCACCTTTGCCCACTCCACTCAGGTACTATGTTTCCTACTTATTGACTCAACAATTGTATCTTTATATAATATGTAAGGCAGTCTACCCCACTTTCCACTTATTCCCTTTCTAAAAAAATCTTTGATATGTCAAAGATAGATCTCTAACAGATGATCATTACGCATTGCATATATGTATTGAAATGCCACACCGTACCTCTTAAACATGTACAATTACTATGTGTCAGTTAAAAACATTAAAATACAAATAAATAAATATAATTTTCTTTGGTCAACTCAATTATTTATTTTTCCAAATAATCATTCAGATAAGTTGTATAACAACTCAAAATTTCTTTTGTTTGAATGTTCATTAAATGTACACGTGAAATAAACGCCAGAAACAGCCTGTGGGAAAAGATGGACTGTGGAGTTAGTTACCTTAGGATGACTGGGTAGTTATCTTATAAAGCTGGAATTTAGATCTAACTCACACATCAGGACAAATGTAGTGCTGGTAAAGATTCTAGAAAATAAATCATGTGTGGAGTGGCAGTTCTGGGAAGGGTAGAGGAAGTACACTCTGGTTGTCTTTCCCATCAGATACAGCTATGAATCCTGCACACAACATATGGAACAGCAAAACAAGAACCCTGGACTGTCAATAAAGCAGATGACTGGGAAATAGAGGAGAATGTGAAGTGTCACAGAGTAGGTTCCTGTTATCCTTTTTGTCCTTGGTATCCTCAGCTGGCAGCCATAGCCAAGAGGTGGCCCTAACATGAGCAGGGAGCTACAGGAGAAACCTCTAGCACTGGCTGCAGAGTGGGAAAGAACCTAACACAGAGGAAGTGAGTGAAATATTTCTGTCTCCCTTTTCTTTTCTCCATCCTCTAGGACTCTAGGCCCTAGGCAATCCCACAATGGCAGAAGCACAGGAGAAACAGCAGCAGCAACAGTCCCCAGGTACTTCAAACTCTGACGAAGGTGACTTCCCTCCAATACCTGATGAGCAGGTGTCACAAGAGGGTGGGGCAAATGCATGTTGCTTCTTTTATCTCTTCCACCCACCCCTTGTCCTAGGATGCAGGTGTTATCAACAGAAGTGTTTGACAGAATGGAAGAACTAAAGCACCACACCCCACAGCAGAGTCACTAGGAAATCTGAAATTTACAGGGAGATTATAAGAAAAAGAAGGGATCCATAAAGTTGTTCGTGAACTTTATGAAACCTTGGGTTTTTTGCCCATGCAGTGCCTATGTGGACCTGACTGTAAACAGCATACTGAAGATTTTGAGACCTGAACTATGGGATCAACCACCACCCAGGCCCTAGCTTGGCCAGTGGGTGGCTCACAGGTGGGACAAAAATCTGAACAGCACTAAAGAGATTTTTAAAAAAGAAGTGACACTGAGACTATGACCCTCAGAAGGCATTTTATAACTTAGAGTCTGAACTACACGTTCAGGATATAATCCAAAATTACTCTGTATACAAAGAACTGGAAAAATATCAACTTGTGTAGGAAAAGATAATCAACAGAAATTGATGCTGCAATGATAGGAATAACGACATTATCAGAAAAGGTTTTAAAATGTTATAAAAATAATCTAAGAAGTATCAGCAAACAATCTTGAAATAAATGCAAGGATAGAAAGTCTCAGAAGAGCAAAAGTACCACAGGTAGCAGAAAGGAAAAGAAAAAGGAGTCAGTGTCTAATATCACAGGAAAAAAAGACTGATAAAGAAAGCAGTGCAAGAACCTCAGTGACCTGTGAGATAATGCTGAAAGTTCTTTCATTTGTGTCTTAGGGTTCCCAGAAGAGGAGATGAAAGAGGCCTGAACAGAAAACATATTTGAAGATAGAATGGCTAAAGACACACCAAATTTGGCAAAAGCCCTGAAACTGCCGATTTAAGCTCACTAAACTGTAGGGAGGGGAAAACCCAGAAACTCAAAATATATCATGAAGATCCTAAAGTCAAAGAAAAAAATCTTGAAAGCACTTGTTGAAAAATGATGGAGTATGTACAGGGGAACAATGACTCAAATGATTGTGAATTCTCATCAAAACCATGGAGATAAGAGAGAAGTGGAGGAAAAGTTTTCAAAGAAAAATACCCCAAAATACATAATTCTACATCCAGAGAGAAAATATCCTTCAGCAAAGATGACATATAGATATTCTTAGATGATGGGAAAATAAAAAAAAATGAATGCAAGTAGACCAATCCTAATAGAATCACTAAAGAAAATCATTTAGATAGAAAGAAAAAGTTACTGGAGGGAAATGGAGTATTGGGAATGAAGGAAGAGCAATAGGAATGCTCAGTTTGTGAATAAGTATAATAGCTCACTCTTCTCCTGAATCCTTTAAAATGTGTTGATAATTGAGAGCAAAATTTATAACACTGCTGAGTAAGGTTGTCAATGTATAGAAATATAATTTCTGAAACCACTATATAGCAGAGGATAATAAAGGGTTTCTATGTTGATAAAGGTTCTATATTCCACTTGAGGTAGTAAAATAGAGATTCTAAGTATACCGGGTCAATTTAAGTTGCATATTATATTCCTAAGAAAAATCACTGCTATATATATATATATATATATATATATATATATATATATAACCACAATTGATATATTAAAATAGATTACTAAAGATGTTCAAATAATCTACATAAGGAAGAAGGGGAAACAATGAAGTAAAATGGTAGACTTAAAATCCAAACCCAGCAATAATTAAATTAAATATAAGTAGCCAAAGTGTGCCAAAATAAGTGATACAAATCTCTTTTATTTAGAAGAAATTTACTTCAAGTACTGTGATATAGTTAGGTTAAAATTTGAATGCTAGAAAATGATCTAGTATGAAAGCCCTAGCTAAGAAAGATGGAATGGCTATATTATTATCAGATAAAATAGACTTCAGAACAAGGAATATCACTAGGGATAAAGATAGGTATTGCATAATAGTAAAAAGTGTCAATTTTCCAACAAAAACATAATAATTCTAAATGTGTGTGCACTTAAAATTAGAGAAATAATAATACATGGAGTAAAAATGATAAATAAATAACCCACAATTATATATGGAAATTTCAACATTCTTCTCTCAGTAACTCATAAAACAGACAGAAAATCAACAAGAACATAAATGAATTGAACTACATAACCAACCAACTGCATCCAATTGACGTATGAAGCACTCCATCACAAAACTACAATAAACCCTGTTGTGGGTCAAAATTGAACCTTAACACATTTAAGTGAATTGAAATCATGCAAAGAATGCTTTCTGTATGTGATAGAATTAAAGCAGAAACCAAAAAAGGAAAGGAAAGAAGGTCTCCAAACACTGAGAAATTAAACAACATGCTTTGTGAACCAAAGTGAAAGTCTCAAGGAAAACAGGAAAGTATTTTAAACTGAACAAACACAAAAGTGCATCAAAATTTGTAGAATGTGGATAAACTAGTTGCTTGGAGGGAAATTCACCCCATTAAATGCTTATATTAGAAAATGAAGAAAGGTCTCTAATCAATATCTAATCTTTCATATTAGGAAACTAGAAAACAATGAGCAATAAACTCCAAAGCCAGTGTTTAAACAGTTAACATCTATACCATTTTTAAATTTCTCTTTTACAATGTTTATGCTTTTTCTTCTTTTTATTTTTATTTGTTTTTTAATTTTGTATGAATGCATTATAGTTGTACATAATGATGGGATTTGTTGTCACATATTCCTACATGCACACAATACTGCCCGCTTCACCCCTCTATCTCCCTCCTTCCCTCCCCTGATCCCTTGGCTTTCTTCTGGGTCCTGTATTTTTCCTAAAAAACCAAAGTATGGTGTTATAACTATTATGCCTATGAAGAACATTTTTATATACATGACTATAGTATATACAGTGACATACATATAAATGCTAGGAATGTACCTTGCTTTATCTCAGTTCCAACATTTCCCCTTCTCCTCCCTTCCTACCATCCCTTGTTATTCTTTGATACATTTGACAATAGGATTAAACATTTAACATTTTTGTAAAGGTATGCAGTATAGCTTGTTCATATTTTTCCTCTTTTTATTACATTGGGTGGAATGCTCAGGAAAAATTCAAAATTTATGAGTGATGGAAAATGTTCTTATCTGATCTGAAATTTTAATAGCAATACATCAAATGTATCACTATAAAGTAAAATGTTAGATAATCATTGAAATGGATTACTCTTCATTATGTTAAGCAATGCCTTTATTCTATTTCTAGTTTCAGAAACATTTTAAAATTAAAAATAGACATCAAATTTGATTTATATATTATTTATTTTAAATGGAACACAGTTTAATGGAGCATAATTGTAATATTCTTCCTCCTTAAAAGACAATGTGATATTCTTATCTTGGTGGTGGAGGAAAAAAAGGGAAATGGGATATGAATGGGAACAGAGGAAAGCTGATTATATTTGCAGGTAAGATTTTTTTTAAAAGTCATCAAGATAAACTTTGCAATAACTGGTAAAAGTCCACTGTTGACATGAGGAGATAGAGAGTAATAAAAAAATGTACATTTTCATTTAAAGAAATTTCAAAACCAAAACAACTATGTAAAAATCTACAGAAAATGAATGAAAAGGCCATTCATAAATATTATTATGTATCATCAACATATTCTTCGTATTCCAAAAGGTAATAGTAGCCATCATCTCAACTTATTTTTGTTAACTTTTTAGTGTGGATAAAATAAAAAATAATCATACACACACGCACACACACACACACACACACATACAAAAGACTTAGGAACTTAATTACATGGTGCAAAGCAAAGGTTAACAATTGGTATGAGCCCCTGCCCCATCCCAGGACTAACTAACTTCATGTCCCTCATCACACTGCCACCTACAATGCAAAGGGCAAAGATGGATAAGGGAGTGCTCATTGCAGAGTCCATTAGCCTTACCCTTGTGCTGCATGCTGGAGGAGGAGCTCTGCTGTTGCAGGTGCTGCTTGCTGGGAAGCCATGTAGCCAGAAACTTCCAGAACGGTTGTGGAGGGTATTAGTCAGCTCAGTCTGTCAAAACAAAACTCACAGATTGGATGACTTACACGGCAGACATTTATTTTTCCCAGCTCTGGAAGCTAAAGTTCAAGTTCAAGGTTTTGCTGATAGTGCTCCTGGTGAGGGCTTTTTTCCTGGCTTGCAGACAACTGAGTCCTTGGGAAGTCCTCATATGGTGGGAGAGAGAGAGGGAACTGGTGTGTCTTCCTCTCCTTATATGAATATTAATCCCATTATGGTATTTAACCCTAATTGCCTTCCAAAGGCCCTGTCTCCAAATACCATCACGTTGGCAGTTGGAGCTTCAACATAAGGATTTGAGGAAGGGGTACAATGAAATGCAGGCCCAGAATAAAGGTGTGTAAGGAATCAGGCGTTCGTGAGGTGTTTTATTGAACCCAGACCTGGCACCAACTGATTCTGAGTCAATGGTCATGCGACAAGAACATGACACATTTGTTTTATGGCAATTCTTTTTTTTTTTTTTTTTTTTTTTGCCATAAAAGAGGAACAGTGAGAGAGAAAGAGAGAATTAATTTTTTATTTAGTTTTCCATGTGGTTTTCATTGCTCCGACACTTTGTTGTGTATGTGGTGCTAGGGTTTGAACTTGCGTACTCATGCATACCAGGCAAGCTCTGTAACCACCGAGCCACCGCTCCAGCTCAGCCATCACTTCAGCCCTGTTTTATGGCAATTCTTGATGTGTTGATGTATTTGCTAGAGTTGCCATGCAAATTCTCAACAAATGTGGTGGCCTAAAACAGTGGTTTGTTCTCTCACAGATATGGAGCCCAACATCTGCAATGAAGCTGTAGGCAGGGCCTCCATCCCTCCAGGGATTTTAGGGGAGGATCTTTCCTGCCTCTTGCAGTTTCTGCTGGCTTTTCAATGCACACTGTATGGTCTTGTAGCCTCTGAGTGACATTCTAGAGGAGAGGTGAGTGGGGTGAATAGTAGGCCTTCCTGGTGGGTAGGGTCTTTGCCTGGTAGGCAGTGGAGTGGTAAGGTGTCTGGGAACAGAGGATGATCCCATGGCCAGCATGCAGGGCTCATAAAGGCCTAGGTGCAGGATGAAGCTGGAGTGCCCAGGATCCTATAGCAGATGGGCATGGAGTTTGCACATAGGTCTAGGCAGTGGGCTTTCTGAGAAGAAGCTAACCCCAACTTGCAGCAGCTGGGAGAGAGAAAAGAGATTTCAAGTAGAATGGTTGTTGTGTGTGTGGGGGTGGTATTTGCTTTGTTTAGATGAGGGTTGGACAGTGTCAAAGTCATGTAATGACAGCAGAATAAAGGGATGAGGCTGCAGGTGGCAGAGCCATCAGGATATATCGCCTGGTATGAGTTGTTCAGGATTTGCGACAGGGGAAAGAGAGAGGGAGGTGAAGGAAGGCAATGGAAGGAAGAGGCAGGTAACAGATGGCAGAGACTCCATGAGGACGGGGTGGTATGGAGTCAAAGTGAGGTCAACTCAACTTTTCCACCCACTTACTGCAGGCACTCAGACCCCTGCCTTTCCGCCCATCTCTTGCTGATGGCAGTGGCCCTGCTCTGGGCTGCATCCCAGGATGGGCCATGTGGGAGTGTGAGGACCTGCTCTTTACCCCAGATGGACACCTCAAAGTGGGCACAAGTGTTTTGCATGATAAGATCTTCAATCTTTGCTTTGGGGAGGCATTGCCCTGGAGGGCTGCACGTCTTGCTGGCTCCCTTCCTTGACTGCTTCCTTCTCCCCAGGTGATCAGCTTGACAAGCTTCCTGTATGCAGGACCCCATTACAGAGGTTGTGTTAAGGGCTGAAAACCAGCACCAGAGCCTGGTAGTAATAGCACCTCCCCAGAACTTTGTAAGGGCAAACTAAGGAGATGTTGGTAGGACCCTGAATAGCTCCTGTAGGTGGTTGCATTTTACAGGTGGAAGTTGGCAGGTGAATATCTGGGGGGAGGCAAGGAGTGAGGTCTAAGCAGGAGGTAGAGACTCCCTCTTCGATATCTAGAGTGGGCACTGAGGGAGGATTGCTCTAACCCCTAGGCGGCAAAGAATATGAAGTCACTGATTTCCTTTGTTCACTGTAGATGCGCAAATGCGAGGTGAGGGCAAGCAGGCACGCAGAGCACAGGGGAGGCCAGAATTAGACTGCAGGTGGCCACAGAATGGGGGCCAGCGGAAAATGGTTGCCAAATGCAACATGGGGATGTTAAAAAATACACACTTAATTGCTACAGAAAGTGCTGTGAGAATCAGAACTATATTTGGATTGGAATGGCTTATTGGCAAAATATTGCAGCAGATGCTAGAAGGAGGTTTAATTGGAGAAGGCTGCCGGCTCAGATTCCAGAGATTCTGTGTCTGATGCAATTTAAGTTTTGCAAAAATACAACGTCTTTTAAAAGGTTGAGAGCTACCATATAAACCATTTATAGTAGTTAAAGCAGCATTTTTCTTTTCAAAATAATTTGAAATGATCTCTAATGACTGGAAAAGAAAATTGGTTTCTGGGAGTGGGTGAAGGAAAAAAAATTAACTACAAGTGACGTGCTCTATGTCATTATTTAATTTACCCTTCACACTGAAACCCCTGAAAATTAAATAATTTTCTTTTTCCTTTCAAAATAAATTAGGCATCACAGAGACCCAGTGAAGAAAATTGATTCGATCATTTCTAATGAGAATGAAACATTGCTTGAGAGCCATAACATTTCCAAGGTCCATTTGTGTGCGTCCTTATAAGATATCGCAGTAAAGATTGGGTTGTCTGCTTCACCCCTCTCCTCTTAGAATTGCCTTATCACCCTCAAGGATCGCATCCCTCCTAGTGATTTTCTTCTTGACCACAATTGCATCCACACTTGGTTGGACCTTGGGGAGGTCACCTGTCTAAATACACTGTTTCTTTTTCTGCTGGGTTTAGAGAAAGGAGACAGAGATCATGGCCACCAGGCAGAAATCTTGCAGAAGTGAAATTTGTTGGAGTTGTCCTCTTCAGCCCTCCAAGGACTCTGAGGAATTACAGAGGAATGAGAGAAGGAGGTAAAGGCAGGCAATGGAATGAAGAGGCAGGATGAAGCATGGAGTCTGAGAAGTTCTGAGAAGCAGAGAAAAAATAAGGCAGAGAGGAAAGCGCTAAATACTCGTGCAGGGAGGAGAGCTGAGAGGTAGAGAGGGCATGTTCCTGGGTCCTTGCTACTCTTTCTTGCCATTCCTAGGGCATGGCTGAGTCTCTTCCCCTATGTTCTTTGAGAAACCCCACATCTTAGAACAATTTCCCTTAAGTTTATTCAGTTGGATTCTAGAACTTTCAAAGAAATTCTTAATTAAGGCAGACATGTTTTAGGAATGGGGCTATAGACACAGAACCTAGGAGGAGTGGGGAGACCTGGGATCAACTTCTGATGGCATGACCAGCTGTCAGTCTCACCATGAGAGAGCAAAGTAAGGACTTGGACTGTGTCACAGAAAACAAGGGCTGCTTGTTCCTCCCAGCAGCCTTCAGGAAAATAGACAGGGGAGGACAAAGTCATTCAACAGAAGGATGTGAGAGCATGACAAGGACTGCTCATGTTCAGATCCAAAAGGTATCTCAACAAACTAAAGCAGCTCAAATCCCTGCTCACCCCTTCCTGCAGATAAAGTTCAGGTAGGTAGTTAAAAATGGGATCCTGACAGCTGGAGGGTCACATGCTATAATGCTTGCAGTTTGTAAAGGGTCCCTAACTCTCAGGTTACTCCAAAGTCACTCCTGTTGCTGACCTGTCTCAGAATCGGCTTCTAGAGCCCCACACTGCAATAGTGACTCAGGGTCAGGGGCTGTCAGAACTTCCCTTGAGCCATAGAGTGACTTGGAAGCCTTACCAAAGCTCAGGTTGCTTGGCTCCATCCGGACTTTCTGATTCAGTAGGTCTAGGGCACAGCCCTGGAATTTGCATTTGTAACAAGTTCCCAGATGTTGCTGATGTTGCCGATCTGAGGACCACATTTGAGATCCACCGCTCTATAGAAATGTGACAAAGCTTCTGAGTTTAAAAATAGCAATAAAACTGATTAGCATGGGAGCACATTCTAGTAGCAAGGAGACATTCTAGGAGGTAAAATAGAGAGGAAAGTGGTTCCTCTGTCTTGTCCAAGGTCTGGGAAAAGGAGCAATCAAGAACTGAGCATAGAGGATGTGGGCAAAGGATCCAGGTGAGCCTCTCAGGGATGGCCTGGCCTTAACAGTTTAGGGATTCACAAAACTAGGTTTTCTTTCTAATATAATAAACACGCATACATACAGCTTCTTGATTCTTTTTAACATACCCTTGTAGTAACCAACAAAGAGAGACCATTTTCATTTCTAATGTCTCACCCATGTCCCTTCCTGCTTCATCTCTTAAAACCAGGGTAACCGTTGCATGATCCATATCACCATCAATTAGTTGTGATTGTTCTTGAACCTTTCAGGAGTGGAAGCATATGACAGGTTCTCTAATGCTTGTCTTCTTTTGCTCAATGTAGTCTTATAAGATTCATCCATATATTGCAGGTACTTGTATCTTAATCTTATTTTTAAAGGGGTGCTATGTAGGGGCTGGAGTGGTGGCTCAGCAGTTACAGTGCTTGGCCTGGCATGTGCAAGGGCATGAGTTCGAACCCCAGCACCACATACGCAAAGAAGTGTTGGAGCGACGAAGGCCACATGAAAAAACTAAAGAAAATTGCTTCTCTCTTTCTCTCTCTCTCTCTCACAGTCCTTCTCTCTTAAAAAAAAAAGGGTGCTGTGTAGACTTTTTAACAACATTTAACTTTGAAATCATTATGGATAGACAAGAAGTTGTAAAAATAGTGCAGAAAATTCTCCTGTATCTTCCTGCTGATTTCCCTGGATGTCTCCTACCTGCTTGTAGGCCAATATCAAAGCCAGTAGGTTGACCTTAGTTGTTTGCCATTTTATCACATGTGTAGATTCAGGTAAACATCACTATAATCATATTGTAGAAATACTCTGTTATGACAACCATCCCCTGTGCCCCCTCTCTGGCCATACTAATCGTCTCCTGTACTACTGTCCCTAACTTTTGGTTACCACTGACTGGTCTCCCATCTCTACAACTTGTTATTTCAAGAATTACACATATGCCTGTGTGCATATTAGGTCTCTTTTATATACTCTACTTATATATAATAGAAATGGCATAAAGCAGAATGTGACTGTGGGGTTGCATTTTTTTTCACTCAGCACCTTTCCCCTGAGATCTTGCCCTTCTGTCATGTGTATCAGTGTTCCATTCTTTTTACTTTCTCTTTTTGGTTCCAGGGATTGAACCTAGGGATGCTTTACCATGGAACCACATCCCCAGCCCTTCTTGTATTTTATTTTGAGACAGGGTGCATGTTGCTTAGGGCCTTGCTAAGTTGGTAAGGCTGGCTTTGAAGGTGCAATCCTCCTGCCTCAGCTATGGAGCCCCTGGGATCACAGGCGTATACCACCACACTCAGCTGTTCTATTCCTTTTTTACTACTGAGAAATATTCCACAGGACAGGTGAACTGCCGTTCGTGCCACATTTCACCCACTGAAGGACACTTTAACTGTTTCTAGTTGGAGGATCTTGCAAATGAAGCTGATATTCATATGCCAATTTTTGGATGGACTTAAGTTTTCATTTCTCTGGGGGAAATGCCCAGGAGTTTAATGGGTTGTATTGCAAGGGTATGCTTAGTTTTCAAAGAAACTACCAGATTGTTTTTCAGTTTGGCTCTGCCATTTTGTATTCCTATTGGTGACACGAGAAGTCCAGCTTGTCTGCATCCTTTCCAATGTTTGGTATCATCCCCCTTTTAGTCATTCAGATGGGTGTGAAGTGTGGTCTTGATTTACAATTCCACTAGTGGCTGAAGATATTGAAGACCTATTTATGTGCCCATTTACCCTTTGGATATCCTCATTCATGATTTGGTATATCTTCATCTTTTGATCATTTTCTATGTTGAGTTTTGAGAGCTCTTTATATAATCTGAGACTAGTCTTTGTCAGATATGTGGTTGTAAACGTTTCTTTTCTGGTTTGTAGCTTATCGTTTCATTCATTTGACAGAGTCTTTACAGAGCTAAGATATTTATTTATTTATTTAGCAGTGCTGGGACTTGAACCCAGTGCCTTATACATGCTAGGCAAGCACTCTACACTGAACTACAGCTCAACCCAGTATGGTTTTATTCTTTAATTTGAGTCTGTGGTCTATACTGAGTTAATTATAGGGCATAGGATGTGAGATTCAGGTCCAGGTTTATTTTATTTTATTTATTTATTTTTGCCTACTGGTGTACAATTCCTCCAGCAGCACTTGCTGAAAGTGCTATTCTTCTTCCAATGAGTTGCTTTGACATCTTTCTCGAACATCAGTTGGCTATACTTGAGTGGATCTATTTCTGGGCTTTCTATTCTCTTCATTGATCCACGTGTCTATCTTTTTGTGAATACCATACCATCTTCATTTCTGTAGCTATATAAGTCTAAGTCATTCAGGAAGAGTGACTCCTCACACTTTATTCTTATCAAACTTGTTTTCTCTTTTGGTTCTTGGCCTTCCCATCTTGCCCACATCTACAAATAGTATCACTGGAATTTCAAAAGAATTACATTAAACATATCAATTAAAGGAAGAGTAATGTCTTTACTGTATTGAGTTTTCTGATGCAATACACTATGTCTCGCCAATCATTTAGGTCTTCTTTCATCAGAATTTTGTAGTTTTAAACATAAGTATTTCAGTTTTGAGTAATTATAATGAGCACTGCATTTTAAGTTTCTGCTTCCACGTGTTCATTGTTCGTATAGAGAAATACAATTGATTTTACAAGCTGGTCTGGTGTCCATCTTACTGAAATCACTTGATTTGTAGTTTTTTTAAAAAGTAAAATTATAATTTCCTTGTGATTTTTCTAGGTAGATAATCGTGTCATCTTTGAGTAGATTTTTAAATTTTTAAAATTTATAATTCTCATGACTTTTATTTCCTTTTCTTATCCCATGTCTCTCAGTAGAAACTCTAGTGTCTGCATTAATTGATACGGGTTCATGTTTTTCCTTCAGCGTATTAGGACAGTGATTCCATTGATTGACTTCTAAAAACTGAACCATCCTTGAAAACTTGGATTAAATCCCAGCTCACCATGCTACATACACTTTAAAAAATATTTTGGTGATTTCTATGTGATGACATTTAAAAGAATTTTTAGCATCTATATGAAAGAGGGATATGGTTTATGCTTTTTGGAATTCTATTATTGGCAGGGGAGTGCTGACATTGTCTGGCCTCATAAAATGAATTGAGAAGAGGTCACTCCTCTTTTAGTTTCTTAAACAGACTTTATTAAATGGATGTGGATTCTTCTTCACATAATTGGAAGAGTTCTCCAATAAAATCATTTGGGCCTGAGAATGCCCTTTTTTAGGGGGCGTTTTAAATTTCTTCAGTAGCGTACAGGGCTAAGTGATTTCGTGTTGGAGAAGTTGCTAGGGTTTGAGTGTGTTGGGGGATTGGTCCACTTCATCTTCATTTTCAAGTTTGCATTTGACAAATTTTTGTCATATATTATTTATTTTCATATTGAGGTCTATAGAATCTGTGGTGATAATGTATATAATTCATAATTTTTTTCCTTTTCTCATAGGTCTTTATAGACCTTATCAATTTTACTGATCAAAGAGAAGCTTTTTCTTTTATTTCTCTCCCTAGTTTTAAAAATTTCATTGATTTCTTCTGTTTTCTTTATTAGTTAATTTTCTCTGTTTTCTTCTTCTTCTTTTCCTTGAGGTGGAAACTTAGATTGTTGATTTTAAATGTTCCCTATTTATTAATGCAAGCACTTAGTGTCAGTATTTAACATTTTGGGACTGCTTTTACCAGATCCCACAGATTTGGATTTTTTTTTATTTTAGTTCAGTTCCATGTATGTTATTTACCTTGGGATTTTTTCCTTGGGACCATAGTTACTTAAAAGTGCATTATCCAGTTTCCAAGTGTTTGGAGTAATGCCTGTTGACTTTCAGTTAGCAATCAACAATTGAATCTGGTCTGGTCTCAGAACACATTCCCATTTTACAGATGGAGCAATTGAGGCCCAAATTGAGGCCCAGATGACTTAGGTCATTTGGCAGCAAGTGTAAGAGGGAACTTGGACTCTGGTAGCACAGACTCATAGCACATATTCTTGACTACTGAGTTCCAGTTAGTCAGGGAACAGAGCTAGGTGTCTACCTATCCAGGGTAGGGGTCCTTCAGGGACCATTTCTTAAGGTACAAGTGAGGTGAGATATCTCAGGTATATTTAGAGAGGAAGGATGCATCAGGGGGGTCATACTGTAAAGGTGGGTGAAACCCAGAATTTGAGTCATTTTTGGTGGTCTGTAGCCAGAGGGGGTATGGAGACCCTGGGCAGTGTTAAGCACTAGAATGACACACCCAAATTTCCATTCTGAAAGTTCAAGTTGATGGTTGTGTGGTTGGCATGTTAGAGAGGACAGACCACAGGCTGGGAGAGGTGCCTTCTTAAAAGACACTTAGCTGTGGCTTAAGAAGCAGGGATGGGGAGCCCCAGGAGGTCCCTACATGGGGTTATTTGTTTAGGCATCTGATTGGATTCCAGGAAAGCAAAGCAATTAGGTGAGTCCCAGGATATTTTCTTGGTGATTGCATAGGTGGAGAAGTAATGTACTAAACTAAGACAAGACTAAAGTAGGTATGATTTTAAGGATAAGCAAGGAGAATTCAACGTCACACAGACCGAGTTTGAGATTCTTTTGAGATGACCTGATGAGGGTCTTTAGATGTGTCAGCACGGAGCGGAGCAGGGTAAATTGTCATAGCTGCTGGATTTTGTTTTTGCTAACCCAGCTATGAGGATGTGTAAAACAAACATGGGAATGAGCATACTGGAAACCACCAATGCAGGGAAAGTCATGGTGCAAGACCAACGTGTAAGTTCTAAGGACATGGGAGCCATGCTCTTGCGTTCTTGAAATGGCCACATGATCTGGTCACTGGAATTTGCGACCAATGGCTGGTAATGGCACAGGACAGGCACCCGTGCTGTCGTTTTACAGCATGAGCTGCTCTGGGGTGTGTGTGTGTGGTGGGGTGTCGAGGTAGGGGGTAGAGGGAGCTGTAATAGGAAGTATTTACTCTGGGGGCCTGCATGAGTTAATTTGGCTTGTCAATGATCCCAGACATGCCCTAGATGAAGGCTGATCGTTGAACATGCCTCGGTGCCACAGAGACCCAGGCAGTATTGCCTCCGCCTTGTGGTGGAGGTCTCCCCAATCTCTACACACAAAACAGGCAGACCTGGGAGTAGGTCTTATGCTTAGACCAAACCAGACCATGGGAGATCAGGCACCACTGAAATAGGCAGTTTCAAACAGATATTGGAAAATAAAAATAGATCTTTGGCTTTAAAATGAAGTCTCTCAAAATAGCAGTTTCTCTGGGGAAAGAATTAACTGGAGGGATGTGAGGGAGCCAGCTGGGTGCTGGGAATGTTCACTAGCTTGATTTGGGTTGTGGTTACGTGGGTTTATATATAAGTACAACTTAATCCATATTCTTAAGATCTGTACAGTAGACTGTATTTAAGCTGCTACGGGCAAATTCATATGTTGACGTTCTAATTCCCAGTACCTCATAAGGTGACCTTATTTGGAAGTATGATTATTGCAGATATAATTAGTTAAGTAATACTTATATAGTTATTCTTAATTAGGATGGGTCTGTAATTCAATATGATGAGTGTTCATGTTAAAAGGGAAAATTTGTACACAGTGAGAGAGTTGGAGTCGTGGAGTGCTCAAACCACAAGAAAACTGGAAAGAGGCCTGGGGCAGATGCTCCTGTACAACCTCAGAAGGGCTGGCACCTTGACCTCAAACGTCAATCCTTCAGGACGTTGAGATGATGAATTCCTGCTGTTTAAACCACGCTTACTGTTGGACTTTGTTATGGCAGCTCTACACGCTACGCCCCACCTTCTAATAGTGACTGTCTAGAAGCTTCTGAAATTGCTGCTCCAGCATACTACCCAACTACCCATCTCTGCTTTTTTTTTTTTATGAGACGTGAACTCCAGGGAACTTAACTACTGAGTCACATCCCCAGTCCTTTTTATTTTTTATTTGAGATAGGGTCCCACAAAGCTGCTTAGAGCCTCACTAAATTGCTGAGTCTGGCTTTGAACTTGTGAAACTCCTGCCTCTGCCTCCCAAACCACAGGGATTATAGGCTTGCTCCACTATGCCTGGCACTACCCATCTCTTAAAGGAGAGAATTAATAATGCATACAGAGATTTGATTGAACATCAGGTAACCACCACATCCGCTCCTTCCTTTAACAATCTTGACTTGAGTTTGGTGGGTATTCAGAGTGAACCTCTTTTTTTGAGAGATATTTGTGGGTTTTTTTTGAGGAAATGTGCCTGCATTTCAAATCAGTCAATGTTACAAGCTGAAATAGATGGAGGTAAATGTTAAAACAATCTCCGCATAGGTAAGGATTTCTAATTATAAAAAGGATTAAAAAAAGAAGAAGAAAGAAGTTACATCTTGGTTTACTCAAAAAGTAAAGAGAAACACTTTGTTCCCAAATACAAATATATACTCTCAAATGTAATAAAATGTTCTCTTTGGAAGCCAGGTGTAGTGGTGCCTGCCTGTTTTCACAGCAACTTGGGAGGCTGAGACAGGAGGATCTCGAGTTGAAAGCCAGCCTCAGCAACTTAGCAAGGCCCTAAGCTACTTAGCAAAACCATATCTGGAAAAAAAAATGGAGGATGGTGGTGCTGGGGATGTGGCTCAGTGGTTAAGCATCCCTGGATTCAATCCCTGGTACAAAAAAAAAAGTTCTCCAGGATAAGTCATATTCTAGGTCATAAAACAATACTCAAGGAATATTAGAAGACTGAAATCAAAGTATGCTTTCTGACCATGATGAAAGGAAATTACAAATCCATCAGAGAAAGAAATTAGGGGAATTTACAAATGTGTGAAAAGCTTTTTAAAATACTTCTAAATATACAATGAGTCAAAGAAAAAAGTCACAAGAGAAATTAGAAAATGCATTGAGATGAAGGAAAAAAAATTCCCAACATCTCAAAACATAAGATGTGTTGAAAACAGTGCTTAGCATGGGCAATTTATACCTATGAACACTCACATTAAAATAGAGAGGAAAGATTTCAAATCAATAACCCAGTTGTATTAGTTGGGGTTCGAATTAGTCAGAGTCTGTGTTGGAGGTGTGGTTCCCATAGCAGCAGTGTTCAGAGGCAGAGATCTGGGGGTGTGACTGGGTCATGAGGGCTCTGACCTCCTCAGACCACCACTGTGGGTCCATAGTTGAGGAGATTATGAGGAGCTGGTAGAAACTGAAGGAGGTGGGGCCTAGTTGAACAGAAGTAAGTCTCTAGGGGTGGAAAGGTGCTTCTTGTCCCTAGCGCTTTCCTCTTTCTTTCTGCTTCCTGGCTGCCATGAAGTTAGGAGTTTTACTGCACCATACCCTCACTGCCATGATATTCTGCTTCATCATGGACCCACTGGAGTCAAGTGACCATGAACGGAAACCTAGGAAACCTTGACCTACAATAAATCTTTCCTCCTTTAAATGGATTTTCTCCGGTATTTGTCACAGCGAGGAAAAGCTAATGAATAAAGTGTTCTTCGGAGAAAGAGAACCAATGGAATATAGAATATAGAATTGGTTCACATAACATGGGACCTGACAGGTCCAAACCATGAAAGGTAGACCAGCAGGTTGGAGAACAGGGAAGAGTTAATCATGAAACTAAAGTTGAAAGGTGGTTTGAAGGAAGAATTCCTCCTTTTTGGTGGAAATTAGCTCCTTGTCCTTTTTAAAGGAACTTCACTGATTAGATGAAGTCCACCCAGCTTATGGAAGGTAAAGTATTTTACTCAAAATCTGTAGACTTTAATATTAATTTCATCTGCAAATGTCTCTGCAAAAAACAGCGTAGTTTTTAATCAAATATCAGTGTTATGGCCTTGTCAAGTTGACATATAAAATTCCTTATCATTCTAACCTTCCACCTTAAGAAACCAGAACAGAATAAACTAAATCCAAAGCAAGAAGAAGAAAGGACATAGTGAAGACTAAAATGGGGGATAGAGCAGTGGCTCAGCATTACAGTGCTTGCCTAGCATGTGCGAGGATGCAGGTTAACCCCAGCACCATGTGTACGATGAAGTGTTAGAGTAATGAAAGCCACCTGGAAAACTAAATAAAATTGATTCTCTCTCTCTCTCTCTCTCTCT